>PITA01031400.1:0-15226 GCA_004023965.1 Spilogale gracilis
CCAACAAGTCAATGAAAAGATGTTCACTGTTACTCATCATCAGGAAAAAGCAAAATAAAACCACAATTATATATCATCTCACAACTATCAAAATGATTATTTTCAGGACACAAGAAAGAAGTATTGGTGAAGATATGGAGAAAAGGAAACAGTGCACTATTTGTAAGAACGTAAATTGGTAGAGCCACTATGGAAAACCCTATAAAGTTTTCTCAAAAAATTAAAAAAAGAATTATTATCTGATCCAGCAATTCCATATCTGGGTATATACCCAAAGAAAATGAACTAACTACCCTGAAAATATATCTTCACCCTCATGTGTATTGCAGTATTACAATACCCAGGATATGGAAACAACCTAAATGTTCATCAACAGATGAAGAAAATGTGGTATGTGTGAGTATGTACATGTACACATATAAACATATATACATGGACAGACACATACATACATATATACAATGGAATATTACTCAGCCATAAAAAGAAGAGAATCCGGCTATTTTGACCTTGAGGACATCATGCTAAGTGAAATAAGCCAGACAGAGAAAGACAAATCCTGTATTATCTCACTAATATGTAGAATCTTAAAAAAAAAAGTGCACAACTGTTCCTTCTTCTCTACATCCTCACAAATACTTTTATTTCTTGTCTTTTTGATCTTTATGAACTCTTCAAAATGAGATGAAAGTGAACACATACAGTACAAATGTTCAATGAGCATCATGTTAATACCTTAAAAAGTTGCCGATTTTAGGAGGAGTTATATATTTTTCTGCTAATAAAAGTCATGTTCTAAATGTGCTACTCCATTCTCTGATGATAAGACCAAATTCAACAAATATTTTAGAAGTCAACAATGTCTTTATTTTATCATTTGATATAAACTTGACATTTAAGTAGAAAGCAATTCTTTTTCAAAAGGAAATAATGCAATAAAAATGGAATTTTGAAGATGTATTTGGGATGTTTCTACATGTCTTAATATGAGTAGCATTATTAAATTTTTTCATATCTGCACATTTTTTTGAAAATCTTAGAAACAGAATTTTGTCACCTCCAAGTAAATATTCCAAAGAAGCTCAGTGTGGATTGTTTTATTTTAAAAATAAATAAAAATTAAGCACATTCTCATTAGTTTGCAAGAATATATGATTATGAGGGAATATGGTAATTTACTAGGTAAATATTGGGAAAATCCTTTTAAACATTAGCAGTTAGTTTTCAAAACAGGGTGCCATCATTTTGTAAATATATCCAAGGATGCACTTTTTAAAAAATAATAATTTATTTTCTTTCAGTGCTCCAAGATTCATTGTTTATGCCCCATGCCCAGTGTTCCATGCAATTCATGCCCTCAATAACCACCACCAGGGTCCCCCATCCCCCCACCCCCCTCTCTTCCAAAACCCTCTGGTCATTTCTCAGAGTCCAAAGTCTCTCATGCTTCATCTCCATCTCTAATTTACCCCACTTCACATTTCCTTTCCTTCTCCCACTGTCCTCCACGTTACTTCTTATGCTCCAAAAGTAAGTGAAACCATATGGTACTTGACTTTCTCTGCTTGGCTTATTTCACTCAGCACAACAAATGTGTATTTGTGAGGAAATACGGATCTAATACAAAACATGGGGAAGAAAACAGAAATGTAGAAATAGAAAATGTTATCACAGAAGCCTGATGAGACAGTGAGTTTGAGTGTGATCAACAGTTCCATATCACATAGTTAGTTAAGATAATAAATGACAAATGTGCTTTGGATTTGGTGATTAGGAAATGAGTTTGAGCTTGATGAGAGATCAGTGTTGGCAAAATAGAGCAGAGAGATATAGAACCAGTTACAACCTGAATCTCTTAACTCCTCTTCCTATCCTAGCATGCTCTTAGACTCTGGTTACTTGTGCTGTCTCATTCTCCATTCCTTAAATATGCCTGTACAATGAAACTCCCATGCTTTTACCTTTAATCATGCTCTCCTTTCAGCCTATAAAACCTTACAACACAGTTTTTGTTTATTGAAATCTAATTTATCCCTCAAGAATTATAGAAAATGTCATTTCTTTGTAATGTTTTCTCCTAGTCTTCTAAGTTACTCCCTCCTTTGTGTTCCCATATACCTTGCTTATAGTTCTTTTTTTTTTAATTTAACTCAGCCTGAGTTGCCCTATATACATTTGTGTAAGTGATTTTACTCTCTGGATTGGCAGCTCAATGAAGTCAGGATTATTTCTTATTTATCTGTGATGTTTCCTTCCCAACCATACCCCTACTGGGGGCTTCTCTTTAATCAATACCGACTCAGTGGCTTGTTTATTGTAATAATCACTCAATGAATGTTGAATTTAATTTAATTGAAATTCTGTAAACATTTTATTAAACATTCTTTGGGGGCCTATACTATCTGTAATATATATTAAGATATGCACAATGTGGAAAGTCAAGAAAATTAATCCATCTAAGAATAAACAAGATTTTTCATATGAAGAACAGTTGGACAAACATACAGGGGAAAAATAGTTAAGAACTCTTTGTGTTATAAAGACAGTAAGCATTTTGCAGATCAGAAAGTAGAGGATACCTTCATAGAGGGAATCGGACCTCCTATAAAGATGAAATAAGACTTGGATAAAGGAACAAGTCAAAGAGGCATTTTAGATAAGAGGTAGATTCTGAGTAAATATTCTAAATTAGGATGTAGCTCCAGTGCATCAATGAATTGAGAAATGATTGGTATGTTTCTGGAGATAGATTCTTAAAGGTGAATGGAAGAAAATAAAGTCATAGGTATTATAAACCTACTATATGAAATCCTTGGAATACTGAGATAAAGGACAAAAATTTGGTTTGATAGTAATGAAGAGCTAAAAACATTTCCAGCCCATAAAATCATATGTACAATAGAAAACAATGGAAAATCAATTAAAAAGTTCTCTTATAATGTAAGAGGGAAATGAAACACAATGTCAGAGTTGTTTCAGAGGATGAATCTATAGGATTTGGTCAGATTAATCAAAGGGAATGAAGAATGGGAATCTTCAAATTAATCAAAGGGAATGTAACTCTGATTGATCATATCACATTTTTGCCTCTTTTCCACAAATCTGAATCTCTCTTCCAATCTTGGTTTACTCCCACTTCTTCCATTATTGATCAACACATTTTTTTTCTCTTCACTATTGTTTTCAAGTAAAGAAGACTTAGAGAGAGAGAGAGAGAGAGAGGAAGGAAGAAATGGTGCAAAAAAGTCGACAACATGATACTTAGGCTGACTTTAGTAAAAGCCATTATATCTAACTCAGAACCTCAAAGGATATCCATCTCTAACTGATGGTTTTTGATCTACCTGTGTATTGGGAACCATATGTCTCAAGCTGAGTCTTTACAGAAATATCCAGATGCCAATGCCAAGGATATCCCTCTAGAATCAATGGAAAACTTTAACTTTGCCCTTAGGCTAACATAATTATTGTCGCTGACCTACTGGTAAAGTGTCCTAGATCATAACTTATTCCCAAATGTTTTAAAGACTGAGATATCTATTCTTAATTTCTCTAATAACAAATATCACATGGCCAATCAGCGACCATAAAGTGTTTGCCAGTGAACTCAGAATATAAGATCTGATTTCTAATTTATTTAAAATACTAAAATGCAGAAATACACATTTCATTAAAACATCAGAATTTTAATTGGTGATGCACCTTATGTATTTAATAACTTTTTGGCTTGTCTCTAAATCGAAGATACTATGGAAAGCCATAATGAAACACAGTGCAGTATTCTGACCTATTCTGAGTTCAAAAGTACAATTGTGTTATCAATAAATATACAGGTAAGGCTATAAATGATTCTGTAATATAACCCTGAGAAGTAGAATAAAACTGATTTCTAATTTAGCTGAATAATTTATGTTTTAAACTAAGGGAGAAAAAATGAAATTTCATTATTACACTGATTCAGTATCTTCTATATAAAATGATTATTGAAAACTAACCTAGATTCCACACATTCTTTTCAGTTGATTTAGTTGCTAAAATAATGGATAAAAACCTGTCTGCATATTTTTGTGTTTTTCCCAAACACTCTTTTTCTGAAAGTTTTATAGTGTTATAAACCTAAAATATCAAAGTTAAACTTATTTTATTCATTTGATTACAATCTTCTAGTGACTTACCATACTACATGAGTAAATAGAAAAAAATAGTATATTAAATTCAATGTAGAGAAGGATAAGAAATCTTCTAGTGACTTACCATACTATGTGAGTAAATAGAAAAAATAGCATATTAAATTCAATGTAGAGAAGGATAAGAAATAGAAAAAAGGCTAACCAAAATGTATTTATAGAGCCATATATTTGAAGAACTTACAGGCTCTTCTCCAAAATTGTCTGAGTGAAAAATGGTGAGGCCAAACACTTAGCAGTTTTTGGAAGAAAAGAAAAGTAATTTTATCATTCTTTAAAACCCATGTTTCTTGTTTTATTATGGTTGCTAACCTATAATATATATAAATTTAGTGATCATTGAATTTTAATGTCTATAGTGGATTAGGAGTAAATAATGACTCTATGAACACAAAAAGTCATATAATAAATGTAGACTGTTCATGGGATTCACAAAAATGAGAACATTAGTTTCTGCAGAAGTATGAAAGAATACAAAATAGCTATTTATCAAGAGGAAGATAAACATTCTGAATGGAGACTCAGTAGCCAAATTTCATAATGTTAGACATGCATGTAAGACACTTAAAACCAGAAAATACTAGGATAAATGAATAATTAAAAATAACAATTTAGGGGCATCTGTCAGTCGTTAAGCATCTGCCTTCAGCTCAGGTCATGATCCTGGATTCCCTGGATCAAGTCCCACACTGGGCTCCCTGCTCTGCAGGAAGACTGCTTCTTCCTCTCTCACTCCCCTTGCTTGTGTTCCCTCTCTAGCTGTGTTTCTCTCTGTCAAATAAATTAAATTTAAAAAAAACCAATTCATTGGTCGAATGTGTCATACCTCTATAGGAGTAGGATCCAGAATGTATTGAAATAAATACAAAAACAATATCAAAATTAACTAAGAAAATTTTTAAATATTCTATATTTTTACCACATCTTAAAGGATAAATAGGTATTAAAATACTCTTTGGTAAGCTTCTCCGTGAAGGAATACTAAGCTATAGAAATCATTTTTATTTTTTAATTTTTTAAAGATTTTATTTATTTATTTGACAGAGAGAAACACAGCTAGAGAGGGAACATAAGCAGAGGGACTGAGAGAGGGAGAAGCAAGCTTCCCACAGAGCAGGAAGCCCAATGTGGGGTTCGATCCCGGGTCTCCAGGATCATGACCTGAGCTGAAAGCAGTTGCTTAACCAACTGAGCCACCCAGGCACCCCTAGAAATCATTTTTAAAACTCACAGTGATTCCATGAAATTTTAAAAATAATACACTTAGACATTTAAAATGCTTAAAATTATTTCCAAACATTGCATCAATCACATAGTAGTTAAAGTGTGTTTATTATTTTTTTCTTAGAGAAAAAGACACCATAAGAAAATGTTTTCTAATTTTGGAAATGCCAAATTATATATACTGACCAGGAATTTGTACATTAACATTGGATAATTCATACAGAAAACATCTGTCCTGGCAATTCACACAGTCATTTTTAGATAATCCCTGTGTACACAATCCATGATACTTTTCTTCTCACACACTTGACCTCCTGTGCATGTGCTAGTTTGTAAAGACAGAATAGGATTATTTAAAAAGAGCTTCTTTCTTTTTATACCTGTAGTTAGTTCAAAGGAAAAAGTTTATCTAAAAGTAAACTCCCACATAAAATAAGAACATCATAAATCAATCAGCAAAGAAAATTATTTAATGAATAGTCCTAGGTCAATTGATTAACCATTCATCTCTTCCATTGTGTTAACTGTGTAAGTTCCTACTATCTTCTATATTACCCCTATGCACTACAAGGAAATGAAACCATGTGACACTTGACTTTCTACTTGGCTTATTTCACTCAGCATAATCTCTTCCAATCCAGTCCATGTTGCTACAAAAGTTGTGTATTCATCCTTTCTGATGGAAGCATAGTATTCCATTGCATATATGTACCACATCTTCTTTATCCATTCACCTTGGCTCTTTGCCACAGTTTGGCAATTGTGGCCATTGCTTCTATGAACATTGTGGTACATATGGCCCTTCTTTTCACAGGCAGTAATCTCTTTGACATCGGCCACAGCAACTTCTTTCAAGACATGTCTCCAAAGGCAAAGGAGACAAAAGCGAAAATGAACTTCTGGGACTTCATCAAAATAAAAAGCTTCTGTACAGCAAAAGAAACAGTCAACAAAACAAAGAGACAACCCACAGAATGGGAGAGGATATTTGCAAATGACACTACAGACAAAGGGCTGGTATCCAAGATCTATGAAGAACTACTCAAACTCAACATCCAAAAAGAAGATGAACACATCAAAAAAAGGGCAAGAGACATGAAGAGGCACTTCTACATAGAGGATATACAAATGGCTAACAGACACATGAAAAAATGTTCAGCGTCACTAGCTATCAGGGAAATTCAAATCAAAACCACACTGAGATACCACCTTACACCAGTCAGAATGGCCAAAATTAACAAGTCAGCAAACAACAAGTGTTGGAGAGGCTGCGGAGAAAGGGGAACCCTCTTACACTGTTGGTGGGAAAGCAAGTTGGTACAGCTGCTTTGGAAAACATTATGGAGATTCCTTAAAAAATTAAAAATAGAACTACCCTATGACCCTGCAATTGCACTACTGGGCATTTACCCCCTTGTCTTTTCTAAAACCCTGCATATTAAAAGTATTTGATAAAAATTAAACAGAATAGAAATGTTAGCAGTTACTGCAGCAGGTATTGAGGATCTAGCTTAGTTTGTTGTTATTTTCTCAAAAAGATACATGATATGATTGGTGACTTAATATTTAGTCAAGACTTTTACAATCAGGACACATACGAGTCACACTTGATACAGGGCTGAATGCATTATAAATGCAATTAAGTATCAGGTAAATCAGGAAAATAAAATATCAATTCTATGTAAGGACCTAGGAAAGTCCTCATGGAGGAGATCTGAGTTCAGCTCAAGGATGGGTAGTACTGAGATGGAAGGAAAGAGAGGAGTTTTAGATGAGGGAAACATTATAAGTGAATTAGCTGAAACAACTGCACAGAGAGGCAGTTTGGCCAAGTGTCCTAAAGTAAGAGGAAGAAAGTAAAGTGATAGAGAAGACACAGATGACTGTGGAGAATCTGGAACCAAAATAAGAAAAATGAATTCATTTTGAAAACTAAGAGACAACTGCAAATTCCTGAGCAGTAGACTGACAGTTTTTTAATAAATTCAACAAATACATGTTAAGCACTACAAAGTACCATGGTTCAAGGCTTTAGAAATGAAGGAATGAACATCACAGAGAAATCCCTTCTCTGTTATGTCTATAGCTAATGGGGGCAGTGGGAGCAAGTGACTGATTATAGACATACTCTATGCATAGTATTCTTATTAAATATACAATGTATTTATGCAATTAGTAGAGAGAACAGGGTAAGAAAGGTAAAAGAATTAGGGAGAAGTGAAAAGAAAAGAGAACAACTCAGTAAATCATATGTGGGGCTCATGGGTAACAGCAGTTTCCATGAGGGTTTTGCAATACATGGGAACAACTTCAGCTCAGAGTGAAGAAGTTACTGAGCCTAGCTAACACTACCACAACTTCTGGTCTCCTCTGTAAATGCTAATCATCTTTCATAAACCCTATTAATCTCTCCAGTAACTGTCCAAACCGACCTGATACTCTCTTCTGCTCATTTTACATTTTATACATAGGACAATGAAAGGAATTGTAAAAATGATGTCAGTTACATAACAATGAGCAAGATATCATAAATGACCTTAGTGACTTTAGTAAAGGTCATCTACTTTAACTTCATTGTCTCCCAGGTAATCTTTGATTTATGTCACAGAGTTAATATGTCTTGGGCACTGAATCTCCCCATAGAAATACACTGATGTCATCGAAGGCAAGTCCCATAAGCATTTGATGGAAAGGTTTAACTTTGCATTATAAGGAACATAATTATTGACACTGACCTATTAGTAGTCTCCCAGATTTTCATTCTTTTAATCCCAAATGTTTTGAGACCAAAATTTACACCCTGAAATTATATGAAACTTAACACCATATGCACAAAAAAGCAATGTGATGTTATAAAACTCTTCTCAGAGCATTCAGGTAAAGGAAGTATTCAAATTTATATTCATCTTTATTATTAGAAAGCTTTATTAATATTTATTTATCTGAATTAGTTAGCATTTTTTCTTTGTTCTCAGATTTCAACTTCTCACCTTTCTAGGTCTTCTCACAACTGAAAGCTATGGGAAATTAGCATGAGATTTAAACTTGCTGACCTTTTCTGATTATCAGGTAAATTTTCAAAATATATAGGTAAGAATGCAGCTTAATTCTGTTAAATCAGGCCAGCATATTGAAAGTTATTTCTAACATAACTGAATAATTAAATGACTTACATTTAATATTATAAGACAAGAAAATAAACATTCAGCCTGTGCCTTTATTTTGATGTTTTGATTATGAAAAAATAAACTCTTCTGACCAAAGAATTTACATAATTAGATTGGTCAATATATCCTTATGGGTCACTAAGTAATGACAAAATAGTATTTGAAAGAAAACAAAATTTGTTCTCAAAAATCATACTTTTTTGGGGGGCGCTGGGTGGCTCAGATGGTTGAATGACTGCCTTCAGCTCGGGTCATGATCCCGGAAACCCGGGATCAAGTCCCACATTCCGCTCCCTGCTCGGCGGGAAGCCTGCTTCTCCCTCTCTCACTCCCCCTGCTTGTGTTCCCTCTCTGGCTGTGTTTTTCTCTGTCAAATAAATAAAATCTTTTAAAAAGAAAAAAATCATACTTTTTAAGGTTTTTTTTAGTTTATTCATTTGAGAGAGAGAAAGAGAGACAGAGTACAAGGAAGGGGAGAAATGGAGAGGAAGAAGCAGACTCGCTGTTCAGCTGGGAGCCTTATATAGAGCTCAATCCCAGGACCTGGAGAATCATGACCTGAGCCAAAAGCAGATGCTTAACCAACTGAGCCACCCGGAGCCCCATCTCAAGAATCATGTTAAGATTTAAGTTTTTCCCCTTTTCTAAGTGTTATAAAACTAAAATATACAGGAAAACTTATTTTTATTAATTTTTAAAGTAGTGTGATATACTTCAGAAAATCTTATATGTTTCTTAGAAAATAAGAAAATAGTAGATGGCTTAACTCAGATAAGAGAATGATACATGATGTTTTCAATGATAAATTTCCAGGAATTTCCTTTGTAGGTTGTTCTTCAGGATTAGCAGTCTCAATTTTCAGAAACCAAAGTGGTTGCTAAAGATCAGTGGTAGTATAATGACAACAATTGCACCTATCTTGGGTATTGAAACTAGGACTGGAATCAATACTTTTTTTTTCCTATGGCATTAAATAACTCTTATAAGAAGTATAAGTCATAGCTGAACTCAAATGTCTACAATTCTAAAGAAATTGTACATGCATATGTATATATATATATATATATATAAAGCCATGTAGATTATACACAAGCAACTCTAGATTGTGTTGGTATATAGGATGTGCTTGAGGATGCAGGAAGTAAAAATCAGTGTGGTCTAGGACATTTAGTTAAAGCTTTCTTAACTAGCATTATATATAAACTATGCTTTATATAAAGATGGAAAGAATTTAGATATCTGGGCAAAAATCAACAGGAATGATGGCAAGGACAAAATCAATTTTAATGGAAATTAATTTAATACCAGTAACAGGGATGACAGAGGTAAAAATATATAGAAATTTATTTCCCTGGATATTCCAAGTAATTTTCTTTAAATATGAAATTCCTACTCTTAAACTTTCATGATCTTCATATGATTCCTAAGATATAAATTGAACATATTGGTTGCATGCTATTTTTAACAATTGATCACTGGGACAGTATGTGAAAGGTTTTTCCTCATTTTAAAATGTGTATATATGAAAATTGATTATAAATTTATTTAATGATCTTTAATACAAAAATAAACACTGAAAATTTTTGTGAACAATGAACCAAATATGGAATGCTAGATCTATACACTATTCATGCATAAATTCATAAAGACAAACCTTTTCCTTTGTAAGCACTCTTCTTGGAATTACAAAAATATTTATGGGAATGCTGAATTTCAGAGTTTGAGGTTATCAAACACACCTTTTAGGGGAATGAATATCCCCTAGAGGTTTGTGTGCCTGTATCCAGAGATACTAAGGGAAGTTTGAAGGAGCTCTTCTCTTTGTTGTAAAAACAAAAAATTTGGAAGGAAAGTTATACACACTCTAAATTAGAATCTTGTATCTCCAGAATTCCTATCTCAACAGAGAACGTGGATATGACTGAGGATAACCACTCCTTGACAACTGAATTTATCCTCATAGGATTTACAGACCACCCAGACTTGAAGAGCCTCCTATTTGTGGTGTTTCTTACTATCTATGTGATCACCATGGTGGGGAATCTTGGCCTGGTGGCATTGATCTTTACGGAGCATCATCTTCACACACCAATGTACATCTTTCTGGGCAACCTGGCTTTGATGGATTCCTGCTGTTCCTGTGCCATTACCCCAAAAATGTTAGAGAATTTCTTTTCAAAGGACAGAATCATTTCCCTTTATGAATGCATGGCACAATTTTATTTTCTCTGCCTTGCTGAAACTGCAGACTGCTTTCTCCTGGCAGCGATGGCCTATGATCGCTATGTGGCCATATGCAGCCCACTGCAGTACCACACCCTGATGTCAAAGAAACTCTGCATTCAGATGGCTACAGGGACCTTCATAGCTAGTAACCTGCATTCCATGATTCATGTAGGGCTTCTCTTTAGGTTAGCTTTCTGTGGGTCAAATCAAATTAATCACTTTTTTTGTGATGCTCTTCCATTATACAAACTCTCCTGCGTTGACCCTTATATCAATGAATTGATGATATTTATCCTTGGAGGTTTCATTCAAACCTTCTCTGTTATCATAGTCCTAATCTCTTATCTCTGCATCCTTTTCATGATTTTCAAAATGAAATCCAAAGAGGGAAGAGGCAAAGCCTTATCTACTTGTGCATCCCACTTTCTCTCTGTCTCAATATTCTATGGTTCTCTTCTCTTTGTGTACATTCGACCACATTCAGTTAAAGAAGAGGATAAAGATATTCCTGTTGCTGTTTTTTATACTCTAGTAATCCCTTTATTAAACCCTTTTATTTATAGTCTGAGAAATAAAGAAGTAATAAATGCTACAAAAAAAATTATAAAGAAAATTTTATAGCATGCCAAAAGAAATATCATCCCCTGTGGAAAATTAACTTAAATTTGATAAAATGTTTTTCAAAATCATGGAATACTGAAAAAGTAGGAAAGGACCACTTTGTCCATAAAATATTCAATTACTAAAACATGATAATATAGGAGTCAAATTAATAAGTTGAGCAAATTAATAAGTTCAGCAAGGAGATATTCTGCTGCAATGTATTGCAAAATCTAAGCTACCAGCAAGAATGAACTAAATAATTAATCTTCAGGTCACACACTGTGTCACAGATAAATTAGTTAAGCTATTAGATAATTGTTTCAAAGAGCAATGAGTTACAATTTTCAACAAATACAACAAAAACCAGAAATAGAAGTCAGTAAATATAAAGATCACCTCCATTTAATATTGTTGGCAAATTTCTAGAATTCCAAAGCATAATCTTAACAAACTTTGGCATATTCCAGGTTCTCAAGAATTAATCCCTTCTTAAACCACACTAAGTAACAGAAGCAAATTGTGTATATTTGATTCTTAATTTTCTTTGATTTTATTCAAGAGAATATATTTGAATATTCACACAGAATATCTATTCTCAAATCAAGGATATATTCACCCTTAAAAGGGGAAATTTTGTTATATATATTTTTACCACAATTAAAAAATATTGAAGCCAAGAAAAGAATGCTAGTAAAAATGTATAATAAAAAAGACTATTTTCATCTTTAGTGTTAGTCAATTTTACTCTCAAGATCTCTGAAATAGCGTATCTGTATACTAGCACTTTATCAGTCTATAGTTGAAATAGATGGTATTTATGGATTGGGTATCCCATATGGATTTGAATGTTTTTGTATAGTTTGATTAGGGTGTCCACCAAAAATGCAGTGTAATCCTGAATACACTAAACTAAATGAAGGAGTTTTTCTCTCTGCTATTGGTTATTTTGTTTCTTACTAGGAATTCCACCAACCTGTACTTATTTCAATGTAAATTACTGATACATTCACAGCATTAACCAAAAGTTGGAGTTGCTATAAAGCATAAATGAGGTACAAAATAGTGACAATTCTAAATACCTAAATAAAAATATTTATTGATCATTGATATATGCAAATATAAAAGAAAAACATGTAAAGCTAGACCTTTCATATATATATTACTTACCAACTGGTTAGAAATGATTTTACATGCATTTTCTCAGTAAAAACCTCATACTTTGAAACACTGAGTAACTTGCTCAAGTTCAACTAGGTGATTCAGATTGAGCTATAATTTGTATCAGTGGCTGCCTGGGAGTTTAGGACATGGAGATCCTTATCAGCTGGGGTATTTAGTCCTTATGCAACACCAGAAGTTAAATGTGCCTTAAAAGTGAGTTGAAAATATGATGTTTTGAGGAAAAAAGGAGTAAGCATGACCACAGTCAATGTTTATGGAAATAAGTGTGACACTAGGTGCTGGGGCTAGGTACTGGGTTGCCGGGAGCCAGCCCCAGCAACAGTCAGGGTCCGAGAGTGAGAGAAGACATCAGCACTTTCAAAGGTGAGGAGATCAAATTCAAAGATGGTGTAGGGATCTCCTGAAAACACTGTTCTCAGGGATCTTTATTTATAGCAGAGAGTTACATATTTTTTCAGGTGGAAACCATATGAACAAAGAGTTTCTTTAAGTGATGGATCATCAATCTTGAGTGACAATAGTGTTTTTGAGGGCCCTTGCAAAAACAGGACGTGCCTTGTGCCCTTGAGGGTCTCACACAATAAAACGGGATGTGCCTATTTCCTTGAAGGGTCCATACAATAAAGCAGGATGTGCCAATTATATCCTAATCTATAGACTGATCGATCACAGGCAGGCATGTCCCGAGCAACAGATGGTTCCTGCAAATCCTTATCTCAGTAGAACGTTTTATTTCTCCCTAGCATAGGGAGATGAACGAATGGTCACACAAACAGGAGGTTGCAATGTCCCCGACACTGGGTGAAGGAGGTGAACCATAGGCAGAGTCAGAAAGCTGACAAAACTGTTGTTAAGAGCTGTTGCGGAATATGGGAAATAAGGGTAGAAGGAGACCAGGTTACTGAGAATCTTAAATGCCACCCTAAGGAATCTGAATTTATCTCAGAGGCATTAGACACCAAATACTTCTAGAATCAGGTACTATGACTGTATTTTTCAGAAAAGTAATCTGGTGATCCGAATGAAGCTAAAAGCAATGAGTCTAACTTTAGGAATTCATATATTAGGTGATGAGAGCTAAAACAGGAGGATAAACAGAGAAGAGTGCACAGGCCTAAGCAACATTTTAAAGGAAAAATAATAAATTATAACTACTGGCCTATCTTCTTCCTGGGAGTACCATTCTAGGCATAACTGATTTCCCATCACAAATACTTAAAATTTACCTGGCACATTTGGCCATACACTAGTCATTTCCTTTATCGTATTTTAATATAATAATTTACATTAATATGTAATAGGTTTGTTATTTTTATTTTTAAGCAAATCAATAAATTATTTAATTTATTGGTTTTAATTTCTAATATTGTAAATACTGTTGGATATCACCCAGACACAAAGCTCTACAGGGTCCTACACACTTCCTTTAAGACTATAAAAGAGTCCAAATACCTGAGTTCAATGAATGCTGTTCCTTTGAATCTACTCCATTTTAGGGGATATTTTTAGTTGTCAGATTCACATGCATTGATCCCTTTCCTTTTTCCAGAGGTACCACAAATTCTGTTTATGTATTTCTACACCAGTCACGTCCAACCCTTAACAACACCGAAGCCTAGAGGTCTGTTAAGGGAAGAGTCTATGACTTATCTGGGGCCAATGAGACAAAAGAGGTTATTTTGTGGAAGTGTCTGGGAAATATGTTTCCTTTGTTTTAAAAGAGATCCACAAAAAGGGGTCTTTCTTCCTCTGAATGTCATGCTGTGTGGATAGGAAATCTGGCACAGTCTACAATCATTTTGCCATCAAAAGAGAAACAAATCTGGATATGAAGGCAGCACACAAGGGAGAACAAAGCTGAGGGAATCACAGAGAAGCAGACATCCCTGGAATTAACCATCCTTTCTCATTTAAAATCCACTAGATCTTACTATTAACCTTCTTTGGAAAAAATGTTTTTATTCCAACTGAATAAATATTAATGAGTACATTCATGTCTCTTGCTTCATCTCTCATTCTCTGCTATCTTTTATATTAATTCTCAGACACCCTTTTAGCTTACAAATAACTTTTCATCAGTATCCATTTAACTACTTAACACTTCTATTATATTTTTTACTTTTATTTCTATATTTTAATTTACTATAACCCCACTAAAAAAAATAGAAGAAGAAGAGGTTTTATATATCCACAGAAATATGAAGATGGAGCTCAGGGAGCAAATCTAGAGATCAAATCCAAAATCCATGTTCTTAACCACTAAGGCATATTTTACACAACATAGAAAAGTGAAAGCAGCAAGGTAGGAAAACTTTTAAGAAATGAAGCTGTACACCAATGTTCATCGCAAGCAATGGCCACAATCACCAAACTGTGGAAAGAGCCAAGGTGCCCATCAACAGATGAATGGATAAAGAAGATGTGGTACATATATACAGTGGAATACTATGCCTCCATCAGAAAGGATGAATATCCAACTTTTGCAGCAACATGGACTGGACTGGAAGAGATTATGCTGAGTGAAATAAGCCAAGAAGAGAAAGTCAAGTATTGCATGGTTTCACTTACTTGCGGTGCATGAGGGGTAAACTGGAGGACAGTGGGAGAAGGAAAGTAAATGGGAATGAGGGTAATCTA
>PITA01031401.1:0-15217 GCA_004023965.1 Spilogale gracilis
AGATAAGAATAAATGAATGAGAGAACAAAATACTAAAAGGGTAGAGAGAACTCCAGAAAAATAAACACTAACCAAATCATAAGAGACCGGAAATCACCAGGGGGAGAAGAAGGGGGGGAGGACTTATATATATATTAGCCTGGTGAATAGAACAGAGCCACGCAGTTGATTTTGGGTGTATTTTGGTCCATTAGAAGAAACTGCCTCCCAAAATTTTAAAGAAAGAACTGATATATATATATACAAAAAGGGTATACACACTGAAGGGATGGAATGTACATGTAAAAATGAGAATTAAAAAAGATTCTAAAAAGGGAATTGATAAGAAGTTAGTTAAAAGAAAAGAGGAAAGAATGTGATCAAGCTGGAGATTAAAACAAAGCTCTGTGCTAGATTTAGAGTATATTTTGATTTATTAGAAGAAACTGTATCCTAAAATTTTAAAGAATGAAAATCCCATATGTATAAAAAAAGATTAAATACAATGAAGAAATAGAATATGATTATAACAATCAAAATTTAAAATTATAAAAAAGGTTTCAATAAGACAAAATAGTTAAAAAAATTTTAAAATAGGAAAGAGGAAAAATTTAAAAAATAGAATAAGAAAAAAATAAAATAAAATAAATTTAACTTTGAAGACTAAAGAATCATGGGGGAAAAGTCAGGAATTCTATGTGGTACATTCTCTTGGCTCTGGAGTTCCACAGTTCTCATAGATCAGTAAACTTGGTCTTGGCTGGATGTTCTTGCTGATCTTCTGGGGGAGGGGCCTGCTGTATTCATTCTCCAATGTCTTTGCCCCTGGGTGGAACTGCCCTGCCCTAGCCAGGGGCCAGGCTAAGCAATCTGCTTAGGTTCCTCTGCCTAGCTTTGTTACCTCATCGTTTTCCTTAGAGCTTTGGAGGACAGGAAGGAAGATGGCGGATTCCCCGTTTCTGGCTCAGAGGAGCCAAGAGCTCGCCCCGCCTCAGTGTGTCTTCAGTGAAAACCAGTCAATCACACCTGTCTCTCTGGGTTCCGGTGCACTCCATGCTCACCTGGCCTGTGACCAAGCATTTCTATCTCTGGTGTTCAGCCCCGTTTGGAGTCTCCAAACCCAGCATATTCCTGCAGCATGCTGGTGTGCTGCTCTTCCTGGTGGAGGAAGGAGGGGTCTCCCCAGATCTGCCACTTGTGGCGTCCCTGCTCGAAGAGCAGTGGCCTGACTACACCTCGGATCATGGTTTAAGGTAAGCCCAAGCTGAGAGCCCACTCTTCTCGGCTCCATCTCTGTAGCCAGCTTCCCTGCTTTGATATCTGGGAGCTCTACCTGCTCAGGCACCCCGGTCCTTCTATGACCCCATGGATTCTGAAACAACACTGTCCCTGTGAGGGCTCCACCCCCTACTTAGCCTCTGGAGTGACGTTCCTC
The DNA here is from genome assembly GCA_004023965.1 of Spilogale gracilis. NCBI lineage: Eukaryota > Metazoa > Chordata > Mammalia > Carnivora > Mephitidae > Spilogale > Spilogale gracilis. Next base: position 1,415 of record PITA01031401.1, read on the forward strand.
AGTGGAGCAGATTTCTAAAAGTTCCAATTTTGTGCTTTACTGCTCTACCACTTGCCAGGAGCCAGCCCCTCCCCCCACAATCTCTCTTCCTGTGTATCACCTCGGATTCACTTCTCATGTCCTATCTTCCAGAAAGTGGTCCATTTTCGGTTCCCAGAGTTGCTGCTCTTCTCTTTGATCTCCTGTTGAGTTTGTAGGTGTTAAGACTGGTTTGATAACCATCTAGCTGAACTCCTGGAACCTGAGGATATCTAGATCTCCTACTCCTCTGCCATCTTGCTCCCCATCCCCAACCCCCAGATAAATGTATTCTTAATCTCCTTCACCTATTTTATCCATCTTCCTACCGGCCTCCCCTCTGGTGATTACCAGTTATCTCTATTTAAGAGTCTAGTTTTTGTCTTTTTTCTTTGTTCATTTGTTTTGTTTCTTAAACTCCAAATAGGAGTGAAATCCTCTATGGTATTTGTCTTTCTCTGATGGACTTATTTCACTTAGTATTATACTCTCTAGCTCCATGCATATTTTCACAAATGCCAAGAATTCATTATTCTTCATGGCTGAGTAACATTCTATTGTGTATGTGTTTGTGTGTGTGTGTGTGTGTGTGTGTGTGTGTATACATACATATATATGCCATGTCTTTTTTACCATTCATCCATCTATGGATGGATGCTTAGGTCACTTCCATATCTTGGCTATTTTAAATAATTCTGCAGTAAACATAAGGGTACATGTGTTTTTTTCTAATTACTGTTTTCATTTTTATGTAAATACCTGACATGGAATTATTGGATTATGGTAATTCTATTTTTAATTTTTGAGGAGCCTTCATACTATTTTCCACAGTGGCTGTACCAATTGACATTCCCACCAACAGAGCATGAGGTTTCTTCCCCTCCTCCACTGCTACATCCTTGCCAACACTCGTTATTTCTTATCTTTTTTATTTTAGCCATTCAGACAATTACAAAGTGATATCTCATTGTGGTTTTAATTTGCACTTCCCTGATGGTGAGTGATGTTGGATATCTTTTCATATGTTTGTTGGCCATCTGTGTGTTGCCTTTGGAAAAATGTCTATGCAGATCCTCTGTCCATTTTTAATTAGATTAGGGATTTTTTTGGTGTTGAGTTTTGAAGTTCTTTATGTTTTAGATATTAACCCTTTATTGACTTTATCATTTGCAAATACTTTCTCCCATTCAGCAGGTTAACTTTTAGTTGTTGGTGGTTTCCTTCTCTGTGCTAAAGCCTTTTATTTTGGTGTAGTCCCAAACATTTAATTTTGTTTTTGTTTCCCTTGCTTTAGGAGACATATCCAGAAAAATGTTGCAAAGCCAGTGTCAAAGAAATTATTGCCTGTGTTTTGTCCTAGGAGTTTTATTATATATTTTATTTTTAGGTCTCACATTTTTGCCTGTGTTTTGTCCTAGGAGTTTTATTATATATTTTATTTTTAGGTCTCACATTTTTGCCTGTGTTTTGTCCTAGGAGTTTTATTATATATTTTATTTTTAGGTCTCACATTTAGGTTCTTAAGCCATGTTGAGTTCATTTTTTTGTATGGTATAAGAAAGTGGTCCTGTTCCATTCTTTTGCATGTAGCTATCCAGTTTTCCCAGCATCATTTGTTAAAGAGACTGTCTTTCCCCCATTGTAAATTTTTACCTCTTTTGTCATAGCTTAACTGACCATATAAGCATGGGGTTATTTCTGAGCTATTTTGTCTACTTTTGTGCAGGTGCCATATACTTTGATTACTGTAGCTTTGAAGAATATCTTGATATCTGGGATTGTGATACCTCCAGCTTTTTTCTTTTTCATGAATGCTTTGGCTATTTAGGGTCTTTTGTGGTTCCATGCAGATTTTAGGATTATTTGTTCTAGTTCTGTGAAAAATTGGTGTTATTTTGATAGAGATTGCATTAAATTTGTAGATTGGTTTGAGTGGCATGGATATTTTAACAATATTTGTTCCCCTGATTCATGTTTTTTAAGCATATGTTAGACATAGGTTGTAGCAGGGTCAAAGTTTTTGTCCTTAGAGAGCTCATTTTATCAAAAGGTAGGTAAGAGTAATTAAGTAAAACTATTTGTAAAATACTCTAAGATTATGAAACAAAAGCAAAGGAAAAGGATGAGAGGGAAGTTCTTTCTCCTTGAGACCTGAATGATATGCAGGAGACAACCTCGGGAAGATCTGGGAAGAATGTAGGCAGAGGGAAGAAGTCTAAATCTGCAAAATAAGAATAAAGTCAGCTTGTTTCAGGAAGAGCAATAAAGCCAGTGTGACTAGGTAGTGGTGCTGAACAAGGGAGTATGATGTAGGGAAACAGGTTAGAGAGGTTATGAGGGGTCCTATCTCACAGGAAGCCTTCTGGCTGATAAGAAGTTTGGATTCTCTCCCAGGTATGATGAAGAACCACTGGAGTTGTGGGAACAATGGAGTGACATTAACCAAATTTAAAGGTCATTCCACATGGTTTATGGAAAACAGACTTGGAAGGCAAAAATGGACACAGAGACTAGTTAGGAGGCTGTCAGAATGGCCTATGGGAGAGAGCATATGGCTTGGTCAGAGTGGGAATAGTACAGGTGGACAGGTTAAGATGAAGCTGGAACTGGGGTTCATTTACAGGAAAGAGCTGATCTGACCATATTTGGGAAGTGAGAAAAATAAAGGAATCAAGTATAACTCTGAGATTTTTGGCTTGAGCGACTGCATGAATGGTGATTGAATTTATGAGATAACGAAGGCTGAGAAAAGCATCTGTAAAAATACTTGACTTACTTTCATGTATCTCTTTACCATCATCCATGCCACTCATCTCCCTGTATCTGGAGTACTATGGTAGCCTACTTATTAATCTCTTATTAAATCTTGCCACCATCCAATACAGAACATATAGAGCAAAAATAGACAAATCACAACACTCCTACTTTTGAACTCTTTTAATACTATTCAGTGCTATCAAGATAAAATTCAAAATCCTTGCTGTACCCCTCAACGCTCCACATCATTTGGCTGCTGTCCAACTTTCTAGTCTAACATTATGTGCTACCCACACCTCAGTGACTAAACTTCAACCCTTTTTTAGACTTTCAAACTTCCCTTAGCTCTGAGATTTGGAGTATGTTATTCCATCTGTTTGTATCATTCTTCCATCTATCTCCATTTAACCAATTCCTGTTCTTTTATGACTCAATTTAAATATCATCCCTTTACTCCCTGGAGATGCTCTGGCAGTTGTTTAACACTTCCACAGAACTCCATGCTTTCTCTTATAGCATGAGTAGCAAACATGATATAAATAGTTGTGTGACTATTTGTCTAAAAGTTTATGTCCTTCACTAGATGGTAAAATCCACACATAGGAGAGGAGATCAAGTCTCTGTTACTCCTTGCTCTTCCTAATGCCTGCACATGACCTTCACTGAAGGGTACTAAATAAGTGAATGAGTTTAATATTTACAACAGCCATACAAAGGCCTTATTCCTCTTTTAAAGATGAGAAACTGAAGAAAAAGAGATTAAATGGTTCCCCCAGGGATACACACAGGAGGAAGAGCTAGATTTGAGCCCAGTCTAGCCAGTCACATGGCAGTCCACAGTCTTCTCTACTCCCTCATGAAGAGGTAGGTGTAAACCTTTCCAGATATTTTCTTCGGCTTCTCTTCCATGGGCCTCCTCTTTTTTTCTTTCTTTCTTTTTTTTTTTCCCTTTTTTCCTATTAAATGAGAAATTATTCCATATAAGATCAGAAGCGTGATTTTTTATATACTTAAGCATCTTTAATAAACTTACCAAGAATTCTAGTTGGATTTACACTAGTATATCAGTTATCCATTGCTGCATAACAAATTATTCTGAAATTGAGTGACTTAAAACAACAAATGTGTTATCTCACAATTTTGGAGGGTTATATATCCAGAAGCAGTTGGGCTGCTGTCTTTCTTGGCTCAAGGTCTCCTTGCCGTTACAGTTAAGATATTGTCTGGGACCATAGTCATCTGAAGGCATGACTGAACTGGAGGATCTACATGCAAGATCACTCAGGTGGCTTGTGGATGCCTCAGATTCTGGATGCCTCAGATTCTGAGGTCTCTCCATAGGGCTATTCACAATATGGCATATGACATGACATGAAATGAATGGGTTGTGTGTGTGTGCTTGTGTGTGTGTGTGTGTGTGTGTGTGTGAAAGAGAGAGAGAGAAAGAGAGGTCTTTTATAATAATTTCAGAAGCAATGTAGCACTACTTCTGCCATATTCTGTTGGTCACACAGACCAACATAATTTGTTTTAGGAAGAAACTACACAAAGGCATGAGTACAACAAGGTGAGGATCACTGGAGAGATCTTAGAATCTGGCTACCATTGGTTGTCCTCTGGTCCCAATGATCCCTTCCTCTTTCACATGCAAAATGCACTTACTTTCACCAAGGTTGCCCAAAATCTCATCTAATCAAGGATCAAATCAAGGTCCAGTTCTCATCATCAAAATCAGATCAAGGGGAAATGAGATACCTCGTGTGGATGATATAAGTGCAATTCCTTAATTATAGTTCCTCTCCATCTGTGTACCTGTGAACTAAAGAAACAAATTATCTGCACGCAAAATGCCCACACACAGTGGTGGTACAGACACATGATAACTGCTGTGGACATGTCTATTCAAAGGGAGGACATGGAGGTACTGGTCCATAGCTGTTCTGAAACCAAGTTGGTCTAATGTTGGAAAATTTTGATTAGATCTCAGTTCTATTCTTGCCTATGACTCTTGGCTCCACCCCCTGGGATAATGATCCCTTGCTCTAAATCAACTTTTCTTTTTTAAGAAAGATAGATATGTTTATAGCTGAGTAGTTTCCTCAGCTTGCTTACTGCCAGTAAAGTTTGGGAGATACAACAGCCTTTTTACTTTATACTGCTTTGGCAGTGTTTTTGTTACACTTTAAAAACTTTGGGAGTTCACCATGAATCTTATTGGGGCCCACTAGAATAGATGTGTCTCTTTAAGATAATCCTTTCTGTAACTTGGAGAAAGTTTGAGGAACAGCCTTAAGTACCTTAAAAGTCCCCACTGAAACACACCCTCCCCTTTTTTATATGTGAATCACATTTTCAAAACCTTTAGAGGACATTTTGTCTGCTGGAATAATATTCTGAAGCAAGATCTTAGATCATTCTGATGTCCTAAAAAGATTTTACAGTTTCACCTTTGACTTTATCATTAGACCGTAATTTTCCAGAGATGCCCTAGATTTGATGTTTGTCCAGAAACCATTTCTTAAATTTATTATTATTTCCCATCTGGAGAGGTTGAGAGTTTTCTAAATCATCAAATCCGAGTTCATTAGTTTTTAATAGTTCTTCAGTTAAGGCATGTATTTTATCCTTCAATCTCCTGTAAGAAGCAGGAAAAAGTCTGAAGACATCTTTGACACTTTATTTGGAAATAGATCCCTGACTTTGTTAGGCACATTTCTTTAACTCGCCATATCACAGTAAGCAGTTTTTGCCACTACATAACAAGGACCCTCCGTCTTCCTCTTTTCAATGTCATGCTCCTTACTTCCCTTTAAGCCCTTACCAGCAGTCTTCTTTTTTTTTTTTTTTAAGATTTTATTTATTTATTTGACAGAGAGTGAGATCACAAAGAAGCAGAGAGGCAGGCAGAGAGGGAGGAGGAAGCAGGCTCCCTGCTGAGCAGACAGCCTGATGTGAGCCTCGATCCCAGGACCCTGAGATAATGACCTAAGCGGAAGGTAGGGACTTAACCCTCTGAGCCACCTAGGCGCCCACCAGCAGCCTTCTTAAAGTTCAGGATTTCTTTAGTAATTTGCGCAAGGCAATTTATGCTTTCATTTTCTTTTAAAGATTATTTTTCATTTTAGAGAGAGAGCATGCATGGGAGGTGGGGGGAAGAGGGACAAAGGGAGATGGAGAGAGAAACTGAAGCAGACTCTATGCAGATCTCAGAGCCCAGTGCAGAGCTTAATCTCAGGACCCTGAGATTATGACCTGAGCTGAAACCAAGGTGCCCATATGCTTTCATTTTTTAACACTCTTCAGAGTCTTTATAGCCTCTGCCTCTCCAAGAACACTCCCCCAATTTAGGCTGTTTTCTTGGTATGAAAATCTGTATTAGTTATCAATTGCTATATAACAAATTACCCAAATTTTTAAATAAATTTAAAAAAAGACATTTATCATCTGACATAGTTCCTGAGAGTCATGAATCCAGAAATAGCTTAGCCAAGTGGTTGCAGCTCAGAGTCTGTCAGGATGTTGGCCAGGGCCTGCTGACATCTGGAAGTTTGACTGGGTGTCAGACTCTGCTTTCAAGATCAGTCAGATGGCTATTGACTAGAAACTTCAGTTCTTCACCGTCTGGGCTTCTCCATAGGACTGCTTAGGACGTGAGAGCTGGCTTCCCCCAAAACGAAATATCCACAAAGAGAGGGAGCAGCCAAGATCAATGCTTCGGTGTCTTTAAACCTAATCTCTAAAGTTGACATGCCATTACTTCTGCTATATACTATGAATCATACCAGTGCTGGTATAAAGAAGCACCCCGTAAAGGTGTGAATACCAGGAAACAGGGATCATTGAGTCTATTTTGGAGGATTGCCCAAACAAACAGTAATGGTAATGATGTCACCATCATTTTGAATATAATTATGACTGTACATTTTCTTCAATCAATTATTGAGTATTCTCATATTCTTCCTTCACTAATTCTGTTCTATAATAATTGCAAAAAGTGTAAATATAATTTCTACCTCAAATACTATATTTGGCCTGACTTTCAAAAATTATTAAATACAACATCAGGGTGAAATATTGAGGTCATAAAGTATCCAGAAGCTTATATTTCTTACATAATTTTTCTCAGCCAGAGTATGCTTTTGAAATTTGCAAATATAAATTGCATATGATATTTCTTTGACAAATAAGGTTCAAGGTTTGTTATTTGTGGCTGAAAGTTGTTTTTTCTATTCTCTGAAATTACTGCACTCAAACATCTATATACAAATGCATTTCTTGACATATACATACACACAGACACCCACAGCACATCCACACCTACATATGTGAATTAGACATGAATCAGTGGTACTTTAGAAAAAGGAATTAGGTCTTTTCTCTGCCTAGCTGAGTGGCTGGTTGCCATGGAAATGATGCACAAGGTAGACCTTTCAGAAAATGCTAATTTTAATATGTTTTTGTTGGAAAAGTTCATGTATTAATCAGAAATGAAGAGTACTTCAATAACAAAGCAATGCAAATATCTTAGAAACAAAAGCTGTCTGCTTGTATCAAACAAATATGATTCATCATCTCCTTTTCCCTGAACTTGACCGAACAGAACATCCCTCTTCCCTGGACTCTGCAATCAGTGCGCTAGTTTTTAAAATTAATATGAGATTTCATCTTTAATTACCATATGTACAGACTTAATTTCTACTTTGTTTAAGACTGTGTACGGTCAAAACTGATTCTGCCTCCATAGATTATTATTCCAGAGTATTTTTCTGCCTTGCATGCTCTCCACTAGCATCCTGCAGCCCTAACTTGGTTTCCTGAAGCTATAGTTGCATGGAAAAAATATTAAAGAAATTCTTGGCTTTCTTATAGTCAAAAAATTTGTCACAATATGTTATTTATTTTATGCATATAAAAGAAATATATGTTAATTATAGAAAAAACTTTAAAGGTATAAAATGTTTTTTAAATGTAAAAAATCATCAGTGAACTCATCAGGAAGATTTAAACATCATTCATTTTTTTGTATGTATACTTCCTTTCATTATTTTTATGTATACCATTTAGAACAAAAGGTGTTTTCATGCTTTTCATTTTTCCTATAAAATGACTTACAGAATAATAGAATATTAGAGTTAGATCATTTCTATCAAATCATACAATGACAGCTCCCATACCATCTTTTTCCAGTTACGTAAATTTTTCACTCACATATTAATTAGATGGTTAATTAAAATGCGTTTTACTGGATTAGTAACAAGTTGATTGATAATGCTCTCTTAAATGAAATTAAACATTTATTGGTGATTCTTGCTTTTTATTGACTGCTCGCCCCAGGATAGCTCACACATTAAGACAAACTCATCCTTGAATAACACCTAAAATGAAAGTACTTTGGTTTATAAATATTTTCTATGAATGCTCTTCAACTTCATTTTTGATTCAAATGGAGTCTTTTTAAATATTAAGAAATTTTAATGTGAATTTGCTTAACAAATTTTTATTAACTTAAAGACTCCTTTTTAGTCTTTGATCACAGCCTTGTGTTGGTAGAGTCTTGTTGTGCAGTCCATCTTCAGCTAAACTGACATGATTTGTCAGGAAGTAGTTAATGACCACAGGACTCAACTGTAGCAGTTAATAATTACTTTCATCAAATACATTTTCTATGTAGTAAAAGACATAAATTTAGTTCTCTGGCACCCTTGGGGACAAAACTGTCAATGTATCATTCAGTTAGTGTTTCCGTATGGAAATTGTTTTGGATGTTGGCCTAAAAGTGCAAAAGTCATACATTACATATTTCTCTAGGGCAATTGCCCCCCAATCTTATTAACAGTGTTTAAGAATTACCTGGAGATATTGTCTAAAATAAAGTGTCCTGGGCTCTATCCCCAGCAATTCTGGTTTAGTGAGTCTAGGGTAAGACCTGGGAATGTGCATTTTTAATAAACTCTCTTCTCCCTGTCCAGTTGGGATTCTCAAAGAAGTTGTCCACTGGCATCTCATTATATGAAACACTGCTCTTGGGATTTGAAATAATTTATGGAACTCCCTAATCTAATTTACAGGCTGGAAACATTTAGGGACACTAAGATAGGGGGTAGGAAGTAAAGGGTGAAGATGGCTAGTCCAGTGGGGGAAAAATAATTCCGTGGAACTAATAACTCCCATAATCACAGCAACCTAGTCAAGAAAACAATAGCTTTCACAGGCTCTTATAATAAGTCCAATGACTGTCACAAATACTTGAGGACCTAAAATTACTCAGCTGGTTGCCAGCCAACCTCATACTTTATCTTTTCTTTAGAAATCCAAGACTATAGCATCGAGGGGGAAATCTTATTATTCTGGGTGTAAAGATAGGCTGAGAGAAGTGGGACAGTCCATGCTTTTTTAAGAAAGAGAAATGGAAGTGAGAGGTGACAGGAAGAGCAGCAAAAGTCTTTTAAGAAAATTGTAGAAATGAGAATCAACGTTATTTCTTTGCCTCAAACTGAGCTTGGGGATGTAATCAGCCAGTTTTCTCCTACCATCTCAGGATGACACAATACTGGTCAGTCTGAGACGAGATTAAACAGGGGTTAGTAACAAAGCTTTGGACAGGATCTAGGGAAGCCACAGGTACTCCAGTGCCTGTACTCCAGGAAGACTACCAGCTCTGGGGCCTGGAGGAGCAGAGGAAAGGATGGAGCAGTTGTAGAGGACACTGTGGAGAGAATGACTACCAAGAGCTGTGACCACAGATGACCTAGGTCAGTCGGAGATCACAGGGCCAACCTTAGGCAAACCTCTGAAAACAAGGAGTCCTGGGGAAGCCACCATTGTCCTTCTGCTGTCAGTCTCCTGTGAGAGCTTCCTTTTGCCAAATCCAGTTAGGAGCCAGAGGCAGGGAAGGCATTGGTAGAGTCTATACAGATCATACTTCCGGTATAGGGAGGTAGAGAAGGATGGAGAGAGAATGGGGTCGGAAGTGGAGGCTGAAGTTCAATCAAAGTAAAAGGTCTCCTGCCTGGGGTGGGAACCTGAATTTTGAGTCTAGCCCACATGCTTCTTATGAAAACTTGACAACTCATAAAATTCTGAGACTCAGAATTTTTTTTTTATTAAAATGGTTACCTAATGAAAAGTTTGAGGACATAATACTTTGAAAGAACAGACATAACACATCATCTTGGGGACAATGAGACTAATCTGGGCAAAAAATACATATACCTATATGTATATATACATATTTAACATATATACAAGTATTAAAATCATGTATTATGTATTTGTTACATATAAATGTATGTTATATATATCTGTATATGATATATAGAATACATTATATATAGTATATATAGATCTACTTTATACAGATCTACTTTATATATATAAGAATAGTAGATTTTTAGTCCATATTGATAAAATTCAAGATCTTAGCTAATATCCTTTAAAGAAACAGAAAAGGATACACCTAAGTGTTCAGTTTTATGTCTTTTCACAAGTGAATACAATAATCACGCCAATAAAATAAAACGTGATAAGCACCCTAGCCTGTCACATCATATAACATGTAAATAATATTTGGCAAATATATGCCAACATTTATTTCCTGCTTCTCCTTTGGCTTTCAGGATGTTCTCAGTTTTTCACTCTTAACAAAATTGATGCCATGAACACCCCTGTACATGTCCCCTTGTCTTCATGGGCAAGTTTCTCTAAAATAGAATTTCCCTCAGCAATGGAATTTCTAGATCATATGATATGGAAAGTTGAACATTTACTGGATATCACCTACTTGTACGCTGAGTTTACTAGTAGTGAGGAGTGTTTCTGGTTAGTCACATGCTCAGCAATACGTCATATCTTCAGGTTTCTATATTCTCACAACTCTGATGGATTGTGATTGTACGTAAATCCACATTTCCCCGACTGTTACCAGAGTAGAGTACCTCTCTCTATTTTGTTTCTCTTTAGGTTTTCTTCTCGGCAAAATTTCCTTCCCTACCCTTGCACATTTGAGCTGTTCGTCATTTCCTTCCTGATACCTGTGCATTCTTCATTAGCAAAAATAATAGTTCTTGGTAGGCTAAAGTATCTTTTATGCTTTATAAACCTTCACTCTATTTTTTTAAAAGATTTTATTTATTCATTTGAGAGAAAGGAAGCAGCAGGCTCCCCACTGAGCAGGAAGCCCAGTGCAGAACTGGATCCCAGGACCCCGAGATTGTGACCGGAGCCAAAGGCAGATGCTTAACTGACTGAACTACCCAGGCACCCCTCACTATATTTTTTAATAGAAATTTTAATTGTGAATAGCGTCAAACTTATCAGTACTTTAAAAAATAGTTTGGAATGTTATTTTCTTTAGAAATCCTTTTGTACCGTTGGTCATAAATATTCCCATTTCTTCTGTTTTGCTTTCAAGTGTCTACAGTTCATCTCAGGTTTGGCTTTTTTTTTCTTTTTTTTTTAATATGGTGGTATGAAAGACAGGTAGGTTTTTTTCCCCCCCACATAAATAGCTTATTTTTCCCTCACTATTTCTCAAGTATTTATTTTCCTGCAGATTTGTAATTTAATCTCTGTTGAATATAAGATTTGCACAAATATGAGGGTGTGATTTGGGGCTCTTCATTCTGTTACATCACTCTGCCTGACTCTGTACCTAAGTATTATTTTAGCTCTTTTTTATTTTTATAAAAGATTAACTGCCTGAGATGGGAAACTGAATTTTGAATCTAGCCCATATGCTTCTTTTTTTTTTTCTTAAGACTTTATTTATTTATTTGAGACAGAGAGAGCACGAGCAGATGGACACGCTAACTTTTATTGTTGACTTTAATGAACTAATAATAAATTTTATAAAAGATTTCTCTGCACCTATTGAGAAAATCATGAGGGTATGTTCTCTTGTAACTTTTTAGGTGGTGAATTACTTTGCTAGATCATCTTTAAATTCCTAGGAAAAAACCCAATTTGTACATTGCTGAATATAGTTTGTTAATATTTTATGTATCTGTTTACAACGATGCTCATAAATGAAAATGGCTTCTGATTTTCTTTTCCTATGATGTACTTCTCTTGTTTTAGTACCAGAGTTATCCTGGCCTCATGAAAAGAATATTTCTTTTTTTTTCCTGTCTTTGAAATACTTGGTAGAAAACTGGAGAAACTGGTTTCCCTAATGATTAATGGAATTTAGCTGTAAACCTTCTGGGTTTAGTGAGTGTCTAAAATACATTTTATTTCTCACAGTTCAGTTTTTAAAGGTTGTGGTTCTAAAATTTGGTTGGATAAATGTGTTTAAGTATTCACATTTTTAATCGCAATGTTCTTAATGTCTTCCCTTTTTTAAAAATCATTGCTCTATCTGGGTATGTCTGCATTTTCAGTGATGGTATTGTGATCCCACATTTTACTGTATTTTTAAATTAATTTTTATCAGTTTGTCAAAGAAATAACATTTGGTTTTGTTAATCCTATATAGCTTTGTCTTATATTTTGTTAAATATGCTCCTATCTTACAGTTCTTTTTCTTTCTACTATTCAGGATTTTACTTCCTTTTTAAAACATGTTTAACTTTTTTTAGCCTTTTTTTAATGTAGATACTTCTCTCATTTTTTTTTTATATCCTTGTCTTGATAGAAGCATTTACAGCTCTAAATATCCCTCTAATTCCATATGAGCTATATCTCACAAGTTTTCACATGTGGAATCATTGTCATTCCATGTAATATATTAAAAATTCTCATTATAACTTTTATTTGACTCATGAATTATTTCAAAGTATGTTTCTAAATTGCTAACCCATAGAGCTTCCCTTCCTTCCTTCCTTCCTTCCTTCCTTCCTTCCTTCCTTCGCCTCTTCCCTCCCCTCCCCTGCCCTCCCCCTCTCCTCTCCTCTGTCCTCCCTTCCTTTCCCTTCCCTTCCCTTCTCTTCTTTTCTCTTCTTTTTCCTTTTTTCTTTCTTCTCTTTTCTTCTCTTTCTTTCACTATTGATTTTATTGGGATTCTGCTGGGGTTAGAGGACCAGGTTTATGTGAAATGTTGAATCTTCTGTTTCTTTCGAGAGTCAATTTGTAAGCATTTCCAAGGTGCAAGAAAATAATGTTTAGTGAGTATTCAAATCACTTACATTCTCACTAATCTTCATGTGTTTGACCTAGTATTTGTTGCAAATTGTGTGTTAAAAATACTACTGTTATTATTTGTCAATTTCCCCTTACAAGTCTCTCAGCCTTTAAGCATTTGGAAATTTTGTTATCAGATACATACATTTGACACTTACTGTAGTTTCCCTGATATTTTTTTTATTTAGCCTTGTGGTGACCATCTTTATATCTAATAATATTTTTTTAAAGATTTATTTATTCATTTGACAGAGAGAGAGATCACAAGTAGGCAGAGAGGTAGACAGAGAGAGAGGAGGAAGCAGGCTCCCTGCCGAGCACAGAGCCCGGTACAGTCCTCAATCCCAGGATTCTGAGATCATGACCTGAGCCGAAGGCAGAGGCTTTAACCCACTGAGCCACCCAGGCACCCTATATCTAATAATATTTTTAGTCAAAGTCTACTTTCATCATTGTTGCACCAACTTTATTTTATTTTATTTTATTTTATTTTTTTTATTGTTACTTACATTTTTTTCCCAGTGTTCCAAGATTCATTCCCCATTCCCCACACCCAGTGCTCCACGCTTTAGGTGTCCCCAGTACCCATCACCAGGCTCTCCCATCCCTCCATCCCCCTCCCTCCAAGTCCCTCAGTTTGTTTCTGTGTCCAAAGTCTCTGTTCTTTCAATTCTCTCCCTGGATTACCCTACTTCCCATTTACTTTCCTTCTCCCACTGTCCTCCAGGTTACCCCTCATGCACCGCAAGTAAGTAAAACCATGCGATACTTGACTTTCTCTTCTTGGCTTATTTCACTCAGCATAATCTCTTCCAGTCCAGTCCATGTTGCTACAAAAGTTGGATATTCATCCTTTCTGATGGAGGCATAGTATTCCATTGTATATATGTACCACATCTTCTTTATCCATTC
>PITA01031402.1:0-15261 GCA_004023965.1 Spilogale gracilis
ACCCCCCCCCCCCGCCCCCGGTCTGCAGCCTTCGGGAGGCAGCAGGAAACTGCCTCTCTTGGCTCTTGTCCAAAGCTGTTCAAGGTTCAAGCCGTGCAGCTGGCACCAATGACGACAGCGCGGGGTTCCACACACCCTGCCCGCCCCTGCACCCCGAAGCCTCCCGTGTCTGTGAACACAGATGCTCTGGGCAAGCGTCCCCGTCCCATCCCCACGAGGACGGGCCCACTGAGGTCTTTCTCCTATTGTCCTGTTTGCTCAAGGCTCTTTGGGTGTCTCTTCCTACCCGCGGGCGACCCTGGCTCTGTTAGCGGCGGCCGTCAGCATCTGGCGACCGACCGCCCCCTCTCCCTGTTCGTGCCATTGTGAGTGCACACGGGCACAGCCCCTACCACGCTCTGCCTCCCGGATTAAAAATCGGTGACCTCATGGCTGACGTCACGCAGGGCACGTCCCTCCCGTGCAGGAGCCAGAACGCCGTCCCAGCTCCGAGGCCCATCACCCGCACTCCTGCCGGGCGTGCTGCCGCCGCGGCTCCGGAAGCTCTCCGCCTTGCGCTCTGGTGCAGAGCTCCCGGGAATAATGCTTTCAGCAACGGCATTCCAGTCTTGAATCCTTGGGTCTCAACCTTCTTCTGTGACCTCTAGGCCATCACCCACGGCCCCTTCCAGGTGGGCACCCTCCCAGCCCGCGTCTGCAGCGTCTACTTTCCGTAGGCTGGTGCTCCTGGCTTCAGGCCACATGATTTATTCTGGTGGAGACAGGACTTGGGGAAGTGGGCGTGAACTAAAACTTCAGGCCAACTGCAGTTTCCTGGCAGGGGTCACCTGGCCGCCTGGGGCCCTCTGACCTGCTTGGGCTGCTCATGGGGATGGAGGGGGACGGGCTGCCCCTGGCGAGATGCGGCTGCTGAGCACCTCGAATGTGGCGAGTGAAACCGAGGAAGTAAATGCTTTATTTCATTTTATTTTAGCACACTTAAATTTGAAGCAGCCACATGTGGCGGTGGGTGACCCCCGTACTGGATCGTGCTGCCTAGAAGGGACCCGTGGTGACCCCTCGATTCAGTCCTCTTTCTGCAGAAAGAAATCTGAGACCCCAAGAGAGGCTAAGGTCCTGCGGCATTAAATTCAGACCCTGGTGACAGTCAGTACAAATCTTCTAAGAAACAAGCAGAGGCACAAGGAGGGGGAGGACTGAGAGTGACGTTAGAAGCTGCCAAAGCTGTGAAGAGGTCAGCTCTTCGGAGCGGGTCCGGAGCAGAGCCTCGGCTGGGCTCACGCTTGGGAAGCGGCCTCTCTGGCCCTCGCGGGGAGCCCCAGCCTCAGAGGGCCCTGGACAGGCCGGTCGGGTGGCCGGCGTAGCGGTCAGCAAGGGGCCTGGTGCGCATTCATGGCTGTCACGGAGCCCAGTGGGTCGCAGCACATGGGACCCCGCGATCCTGTGCCCACGGTTTTGCTCTGAAATATGTATGATTAGAAGACCCAGGCGTCACCTGGTCTGTACGACCACCCAGCTCTGGGCTGCCAGGCTGGCCCCCGAGGGCCCCGCCCCGGCAGCGCCCTCACACCCACCGGCCCGCCCTTCTCAGGAGGAAACGGACGTGGCGGGAGCGCCGTGTCCCGAAGCAGCGCGGCGTCACACAGCAGTTATCACTCAGTGCCTTTTTATTGCCATAGGGTTTGTGACTGCTGATAGAAAGCCGGCTTGAGGAGCAACGGGCGTTTGAAAACCGTGGCTGGGCAGTTCTTGTGAAGAGAGGGACCCGGCAGGAGCCGGGAGGACTCAGAACCTGACGAAGGTGGCGTCGATCTGCCGCACGGACGGCAGGGCAAGCATGACCTTCCGCCTGTACTGGGGGTCCTTCTGGAGAGGGTTCCGCTCCAGGTACACCGTCTCCAGGCTCTTGGCTGCTTTCAGCTCGTCCAGGTCGCTCCAGCTCTCGAGGAGGTTGTCGTTCATCTGGGGGGCACGCACACACATTAGGAAAGCCTCTAGGACGGAGCGGCCCCCAGCCTCCCGCCCCCATGTCTGAGTGACATGCTCCAGTCCTCCCTGCTCAGGAGACAGCGTGGCGTCTCCTCCAGCTCAGGGAGCCCTCCACCGCGTCCAGGCACCCTGGGGCGCGCCATGGTCCTGCCCAGAGCGGGGCCACGTCACCAGCAGCTGGCCTAGCCGGATCAGCAGGGAGAAGACAAGGCAGCACGGCCTCCGAGCCCCGCCCCATCTCCTGGGGAGGTGTTCGAGCAGCTTCCACCACACTTCCTACAAAGCCACTCGGGGGTGTTCCCCAGGCCCGACTCCACGCTCTGACCATAACATGGCCAGCAGGGGCCACAGCCACACCAGCTGAACGTGCATCTGTCCTGTCAGTTGCCTCCGGCTGGTCCCACGGGGACCCCCCAGTGTGGGCTCCTGAGAGGGAAACGCCCCGCCACCACGGGCCTCTCGCTGTGCAGGTGACATCATCAGGATACAAAGCCGGACAAAGGGCTCCGAGCTCTGAGCTGTAGGGCTCAAAGCACGTTAGGGTCCACCCTCCTGACCACCGAGGCCCACCTGGAGGGGACCGGCTAGGGCCGGGAAGAGTTCTCTGACTTTTTAAGCCACCGTCAAGATAAGGGCATGGTGGACCTCTGATGCTCCATCCACACGTGTCCCGTGGATGGTCATGGCTCCTCCTTGGGGGGCAGGGCAGGGGCTCCGAGAGGTGAGCTGCCCTTGTGTCTACCAGTTCCCCAAGAATATGGCAGAGGGACAAGTGAAAACAGATGGCAGAAGTGTCCTGAAGGCGAGAGGCAGTAAGCACCTGGCTGAAGGGGGAGGCGAGGGCTCGGGACGGGCACACGCTCGGCCAGCAGCTCCCAGACAAATCAAAGACCTCACCTGTACCGCCTGCCGATTTCAGGGGAGTAAAGACCCGCGGGGCTGACTGCACGCCAGCAGCCCGAGGACCCCGACGGCAGAGCTGCGAGGAGGCGCACAGCGGGCTCGGACGGGCTGGGGCCGCTTGGCTCCAGCCTGTCACTGCTCACAAGAGTTCTGGCGACAGGAACTTTAAATAAGGGCAAGCTGAAGAGCTTCTGGGAATGTACACATCGCCACTAAGCGGTGCTACATCAGCTCCGCGCCCTACTGGCCTCACCCCCCAGGTCCAGTCGTGCCTGTCCTAGAAATCACACGTGGAGGGACGGCGGCCCCGGGGCCCCCGTGCACAGAGGCGGTGAGCAGCGCGCCCCCCTGGAGGCCAGGTAGCAGACCTGTCCTCTGCGAACCTGAGAAGTGATGACAAAGCTGCCCAGGTGTGCAATGAGACGGAAGTGGGGCTATTCCGGGCCCCTTGGGCAGGGACGCCAGAGAGGAGTTCAAGCGCTTGACAGGCCGGACAAAGGCCCCCTGAAAGACCTTCCCCATCTCCGTGCCCTGAGGTCGCCCTAGTCCGCCTGGAATCCTGCCATCCTGCCTTGGCTTCGGCACGTGGCGGCTTAGCATCTGGACGGACGTGCGAGAAGCCTCTACGCACCAGGCTGTTCTGTGAGCTGGGGTTCAGCAGCCGATGACATGAGGTGGCGGTGCTGAAGGTGGGCAGACTGGGGGGGCTTTGTAGCACCCTGGCTTCCACTCCGAGGCAAGATGGCAGCCCTTGGAGGGTTGTGGGTTGTAAAAGGATCACGTCAGGACGCTGGGGTAATGGTGCCGGTCAGGAGGACGGCAGCTGGCACCGGGGGCTAGCAGCAGGCCGGACCCCGGGTAGAAGGGAGAGGGAAGAGGTCGGCTTGTGTGCGATGTGTGAGAGAAAAGGAGAAAGGTAAGTCTCAAGAGTTTTGGCCTGAAGAACTGGGAGGCCAGAGTCCACGTTTACTGACGTTGAACTTGGGGAGGGGGGCTCGGGGCTCCCGGGCTCAGGACCGAACGAGCTGCTGGGTCTGGGGGGCAGGGGGTCGGCCAGCAATGCCCCAGGCTGAGCACGCCGCTGCGGCCATGGCTCTGGAGCCCAGGACAGACCCTGGGCTGGGAACGTAAATGAGCTCGCTGGGAGCATACATGGGGTACGTATTTAGACCAGAGAGGCTCACTGAGGAGAGAGGAGAGGAAATCCAAGACTGAACCCCGGGCACTCTAGTGATTTGTAGGAGGAAACAGAACCAGTAAAGAGGACTGACGAGTGACCAGGGTGACAGCAGAACCAGGACGGCGGGACCCTGGAAGCCACACAAAGAATGTATTTCTGGAAGAGGGATCCAACGTGGCTACTGGGGTCAGCATCCGGTGAGGGGTGCAAGGGGCCCTGAATCTGGCTCCGTGGCCGCCGGAACAAGCTCGGACGCGGGGCTGTGCTGGGGGCTGGTGGTGCGTGCCGCTCCTGGGGAATGGGGAGCGCTGGCTGGACCCCGGCTGAGAGAGGGGGAGGTGCGGACACAGCGGACAGAGCCAGGTGAGGAGGGCAGAGGTGGCGGAGGGAGGTGGGGTCGTGGCCAAGGGCAGAGGGGGTTCTAGGATGGGAGGTGCTGCCGCACAGTGGTGTGGGGGGCCGGGCGGGGGCGCTGCTGGGGGGTGACCCTGAGTGTGGAGGAGGGGGCCTCAGACAACCACTTCATCCGCTGCGGTGGGAGGCCGGGCGTGTGGGGCCTCCCTTCAGCCAGGACGGCCGCCGCAGGTGGAGGAAACGGACCCGGAGAGGAGCAGCTGAGCTCGGATGCAAAGGCAGGAAGGCGCTCAGGGGAGAAGCTACGATGGGCTCACCGGAGGGTGAGGAGGCGAAGGCAGCACGACGCCAGGTCCCGGGGACCCCGCCACATGGACACTGACAGGATGATGTGTGGCAGGAGCTGTGCCAGAGCGCGAGCGGGGTTCTGAGGCCCAGGGGCCGTGCGCCTGGAGGTCTCGGGAAGCAGCAGGAGGAGGAACAGTGTGGGGCTGCTGCCGAGAGCAAGGGTGGCACAGCCCGCCCCCAGGCCCGGAGGTACAGCCGTCCACCATCCCGAGGGTCTGCTCTCACCACGCTTCACAGGTCACGTTTTCCTACTTGCCCATCTAGTGACTCTGGGTCCAACACCAACATTGTGGATAACACACTAGAGAGACCGGGGTCCCCGCGGTCAGGGCCCTCTAACTCGGTGGGCACCAGCCTCCAAACTCCTCCTCTGGAGCTATTTTTCAAGCCTGGCTTCAGACTTGGTGAGGGTCGGTCTGGAGGTCCGACCTGAGCCGGCGGTCCTGACCTCTCGGGGGGCCTCTCTGGAGTCCAGCTGGATGCCGAGTGTGTCGGCAAGATCCCTCCACCTGGGCAGGGCTGAGCCATCCTGCACCCCCAGCGGCGTGGCCTTGGACCCAGACGGCTCAGCGCTCAGCCACAGACTGACAGGGGACCCGCACATGGACCCCCGGGGCCCCTTCTCGGGCAGCTGCCCCCTCTGCAGGCCTGTGTCTCGCTGTAAACTTTGTTCCTTGCTTCTTCAGCTCAACCGAACTGCCGCACTGTCCCAGAGACGCAGCCGGCACGCCGCCCGTGCGGACAGAGCCGGACAAGCACCTGCTCACGGCCGGAGGGCCAGTCCGCCGCCAGTCCCGCAGCCGCCACCGGACGACCGCCTCCAACAACTTCCTCTGATGACGCCTCCTTCCAGACCCACCTGCGTAAGGAACCCTACTTTACGGAACTTCTTGTGGGCCTGCTGTGACGCCGGCTTTGGGACGGCTAGATTTCCAGAACCCGGGTCTCGGCCCTGGTGGGGGGACTGAAGCCTGTGTCACGAGGACTCGGACACCGAGAAGGTGCTCTGCTGTCAGCCTGAGCGAGCGCCTCCCCTGGAGGGGACGCGGAGAAGAACTCCGTTGGGACAAACTCTTTGGTGTTACTGTACTAAGCCTGAGCCTATCCACGCATACAAGCGGGCCACTCGCACGGCCACATGCACAGTGGGACGCCGTGGCCGTGCCGGGAGGCCAGTGTAGAGAAAGAGCGCACCGAAGGGGAGAGTCACTGCACGGTGCCCGAACCCCCCGCACCGGGGCCTTAAAACACTCAAAAGTATATTCATTCCCCAAAAGCAGCAGCAGGATATTGTTCAGAAGGAGCAAGTTCTTTTTGTGGCACAGTCTGCTTAAAAACACCTTCCTGCCATCACTGGCTCCGGCGTCCGCCCGGGCGCGGCGGCCCTCGTGCATCTCAGCTGTATTCCCAGCGGCCACACTCGGCAGCGGGACACCGGCCTGCCCTCGGCCGCGGCGCGGGGCCATCTCTGGAAGGTCCAGGGCTCATCGCCGAGCGTCAGCCACAGCCCAGCCTCAGGGCAGCTGCCGCCAAGATTCAGCAAGGGCGGGCCTGGACGTTTTCTCGCTGCCGGTGGGACACCGCGACGACGTCTCTGATACAGGTAACGTGTAGAGTCTTATCTTTGTATTTTCCCAAATGGAACACAAAACATTCAGTCGCATTGTTTCCATACACACTCCGGTGTCTCCTGAGCCCCGGGTGGGAGAGTGACGTTCATGCAGGGAACCCTGGTCACCTTCATGTTTCTCCTTTTAAGTTCTTCACGACAGGGACGGGAGGGGCAGGGCTGGGGTGGGATCCTTCCCTTCTCAGAGTATCTTCCCAGGAGGTACGATTTTTAGTCTCTTTTAATCTAGAGCATTTCCACCTCTACTCACACTTTTTTCTGTTAAATGAAATTGACTTGTTAAAGAAACCCAGTTAACTGTCCTGTAGAACCCGCTCGTTCTGGACTTGTCCTCTTGTGCTCTCATCCCTCTTGTTCTTCCAGCCCCTGTATTTCCTGCAAACGTGACGTCAGGTCTAGACGCTCGCTCAGGGCGCACTGCCGTTCTCGGCACTATGCTTTACAAACAAATCCGATCGGGGGACACTTAGCATCCGGTCGTCCCGCTATCAGGGATGGGAAATTGGATCACGTGGGCAAGTTGGGGCACACATGTCCCTTTTGCAGTTAGCAAATTCTGTGTGGGGTGACACACGGCAGACATGCAGCTGTCCAAGGACGAGTGTTGCCTGAATGCACAGCTGGCGTGATGCTGCAGAATGTGTCCTGCTTGATGTTTTCCCAGGAGACTGCTCGTGGGCTCAAGACCCAAACTTCACAGGATGTATTTCTCTGCTTTACGATGGTTTTTTGGTTGATATTTATATAGGAAACATACACTTAATTTCCTCCAAACTCAGTAACATCTTAAAAACAGAGGTGTGAGAGAATTCCCAAGACACATTCCATAGGCCACTGGTAGCGTTTCAAAACCACTTAGCCGTCTGGGAACCCGGAGGCCACGCCACCCCCGGGGCCGAGCGCCTTGCCCGCCGCCGGCGTCAGAGGAGCTGTGAGAGAGCCAGAGAGAGCCTCCAGGAGAGACGCCTGCCTTGTCCGAACCCAGTCACGGAGGCGAAATCCTGCTGCTCCTGCTGTAGTCTCTCCGTGAGGCCCGCACACACTCATGGGCACGGGTCCCATCACCGGTCCCCTCCTGTGGCTTCCACTGAGATTTTTTCTCCTTGTTACGGGTCATGCTCTCCTGCTTCTTTGCACACTGAATACTGTGGAGGCGGCAATACTAGAGTCTGACTTTTGCTGCCCTCCTTCAGAAAACGGTGTTCGGGGCGCCCGGGCGGCTCAGTCGTTAAGCATGTGGCTTCGGCTCAGGTCATGATCCGGGAGGCCCAGGATGGAGTCCTGCATCGGGCTCCCTGCTCAGTGGGGTGTCTGCATCTCCCTCTAACCTCTCCCTTCTCATGCTCTCTCTCTCATTCTCTTTCACTCTCAAAAGTAAATAAAACCCTAAAGAGCAGTGTTCTGGCACAGCCTCTTGGTCCTGTGGAGGCTTGGTCACAGGTTCTCGCCAGGAGCGTGGCCCGCCCCTGACACGGGGCCGTGCAGGGTGTCGATGCGGTTCTGGCTGCTGGGCATCACGCCTCCGCCCTGGCGGACGGGACAGCGGTGCCTCCGTGCTGTACGGCGCCTGGCCTCTCCACCTGCCTCGGGTCCCTGCAGCCGTCTGAGCCCTCGGCTAAGGAAGCCCCAGGCCGATCGCTGGGCCCTTGTTCCTGCACAGCAGTCTCCCCAGGTGTGCCTCGGGGGCCCCCGGGAGCCCCAGCTACGACGGCTGCCCCCTTCGTCCAGGGAAAGAGCCGCTGCCTCTGTGCCCTCAGCTGGGGGCCAGGGTGTGACGACGGTCGCGCCCCCAGCGCCCGGCCTGCAGACAGTGGCTACTACGCGTGGCCGTGTGGGCGGCTGTTCCTGCTGAGACGACAGGCCGAGGGCTCCACACGCCCAGAGCTGCCTCCACATCCAGGTTCCACACGACAGGCCACACTTGCTCGTGTCTGTATCTATTTTCTCGTACGTGGAGTGTTAGGAAGGACTTGCCTCATGTGAGGGTATTTATTTATTCTGTGACATATCTAAGAAAGCCCCAAAATGACGCCACCAGAGTTGGCACTGATAGAACTAGCGAGTGACGTTCCAGAGCCTCCTGGCGCTTTTCACAAAGGCCACAGTCAGAGCTCTGGCTCCGACGCCACTTAAGAAGCCTTTCCTCCGTGTGGTGTTGTACTAATTTGAAATATTGTTAGTCATTTGTTTCAGGCCATTTCGAATTGTAAATTAAAAGCATTTAGAAAAATGCGTCGAGCATTCTCAAAACCCGAACAGCGCAGAACAGACGCGGTACCGAGAAGATGCACCCCCACCCCCACGCGCCCCCACCCCCACGGGCGACCATTTAGGTTAACGGGTTAACCGTTTCCGGGGTTCCTCTTCATGCTCTGTACACTCCCCGCATTTTCGCTTGCTCTGAGCACATGCCACGCGTCTGGGGCCCATCCACGCTGACCCCTGGGAGCCGTGACGATCCTGCGAAGGTGAGGCCCTCAGGGTGGCTCCCAAATCCACTGGTGCTTCCTGCCCAGCCCCACACGCCTCCCTGCCCGCGACCTTCGCCTCTCCCTGCGGCGGTCACCGGTTTCTGTGCATTTACCGCTGGCGTTTCTCTTGAACTCATTCTCTTCTTTCTGACCCCGCTGCAGCCGCCTTGGGCCAGGTCCACTCACGTGGCCACAGTGGCCAGAGGCGGCGTGGAGGGTTCCGGGCCTCTGCCGGCCTCCGCGCTCCTGCCGGCACGAAGCACACTTCAGCAGCTGCCCCTGCAATACACCTGCTTTTCCTTTCCTCCTGGCATAAAAACGCTCAGTGCCAAGATGTGGGAAATGCACTATTTTAAGAAAGATAAGAATCACACCCAGGCTGGCCGTGCGAGGAAGTCCACTGTGGGCCTTCCACTCCGCTTTCCTCTGCAGCGGGGCGGGGCTGAGTGTTTCCTCTTGCTCTCTTACAGTATACTTTTCCACACATTTCTTTTTCACTTACGAAAGAAAGGCATGCCTGGAGGACGCAAAGAGGACAGAGAGAGACAGGAAGCGCAGTGTGTCTATGACCCAGGGACAAGGGCTTCTCGCCTCTGCACCCGTACTTCTGGCCCTTCGTGCGCCGCAGGTGCCGAGCCCAACACCCGGATGGCCCCCGACACACTCTGCGAATCACTTTTTCATCGATGCTACATCATGGGCATTTTTTCTAAGATTGAATCTCCTTTACAGATGCCATTTGAAGGCCTTGGTTTACACTGGCATATTTCATCACTCATCATTCCCTAAGGCAGAAAGACTACATGAATAATACAGACCTAAAGTTTCAGAAGAAAATCTGGGTAATTGTTCCTATAAGGTTTGGGTTTATAATCTTTTCTAAACTGGACACTAAACACAGAAAGATAAGGAAAAGACAGATTTGTCTTTCTTCTTTGTAACCTGATATTTTTCTTTTTTACAACGAACAGGTAGACTTTATCAACAAACCTACTGTCATTGTAAAACAATGAATCCTGACATTTACATATTTTTGTACATAAATCTTTGGCTTTCTCATCATTTTGTTAGGGCCTCGGGGCCTGGAGGAGCCCACAGGAGCTGTGCTCTGCCGAGAGTCCGGCCAGTGTCCTCGGGGCACTGGCCTTGGCCCGGACCACCTCCCCCCTGAAAGCCCAAATACCACATCGCACAGTTTTCGTGTATTTTAAAAATTGACGAAATAGAAAATGTTTTATTTACAAGCAACTGTTACTTCTTACTCTGACTTGCCTATTCATGCTCTATCATTTTTTTTAGGATTTTATTTATTTATGTTAGAGAGAGCGGGAGCGAGCGAGCGAGCACAGCCTGAGGGGAAGGACAGAGGAAGAGGGAGAGGCAGACAGAGATCTCCAAGTAGACTCCATGCTGAGTGTGGAGCCTGATGCGGGGCCCCATCTCACGGCCCATGAGATCAGGACCTGAGCTGAAGTTGCGAGTTGGACGCTTGATCAACTGAGCCCCCAGGTGCCCCCTGCCCTCCTTTTCCAAAGGCACCTCTGCATGTGGATATTAACCTTGAGCTCACGTATTTGCACAAGCATGCTTGCCAACGTCACTGACAGTTGGTCTCTGTCCAACTAACCAGCTTCCCCTGAAGCTCTTCCCTCTCCCTCAGCCAGCTGTGTGGGGGCCGGTGAAGTAGGAGCCATCGAATACATCCCTCTATTCTCACGAAGCTTATGCACTGCAGCAGGCGAGCGAGCCGGAAAAACAAAATTAAATGAGGAAATAGGCCTTTTGCTTCAAGTGACAGAGTCACGCGAGCTGGACTTGCCTTCCTGTTGTAAGCTCGGAGGACAGAGAACACGAACCCTGTCTGCACGCGTTGGACAACAAGTGCAGGACGGTGACTCCCAAAGACAGGAAACAGGGGAGGCGAGTGCTGTCCTGGCCTTCGGCCTGGTCCTCCGCGGACCACAGGGGGGCCAAGCACGGCCTGGTGGCCCGTCTGACTTGAGGCAGGGAACGCAGTCTGGGGAGGCAGAGGTAGCTGGAATTCCTGGAGGGCGTGAGCTCTGCAGCAGAGAAGCCTTAGAGGACAGGCTTTCTGGACTCACACTGATGAAGCTGAAAAGAAGTCCTGAAAGGGTCAAGGGGGTGACCCAACCA
Organism: Spilogale gracilis; assembly: GCA_004023965.1. NCBI lineage: Eukaryota > Metazoa > Chordata > Mammalia > Carnivora > Mephitidae > Spilogale > Spilogale gracilis. Next base: position 11,030 of record PITA01031402.1, read on the forward strand.
TCTGCCAGAAGAAAGTCCAGTACATTTTAAAGGAAAACAACAAAAATCCAGAGAGACAATAACTGAACATCTCTCTTTTTTTAAAAAGAGATTTTATTTTTGCATAATCTCTATGCTCAACATAGGGCTTGAACTCACAGCCCCAAGGTGAGAGTCACACGGCTTACTGACTGAGCCAGCCAGGCGCCCCAGTAACTTACCACCCTGATGGCCAGCGTCCAATACAAAAATTACTAGCCATGTGTAAAAGGGAGGCTTTAAGGGAAACACACACATAAGGAGAGAAGCAGAAGCTACAAAAAGGGAGCCAAATTTTTTTCAGAGTTGAAAAACATAACATCTGAGATAAAATTTGAGTACGTGAGCTTAACGGCACATGAACGACGCAGAAGATCGCGACGTCGTGGGCAGAGGAGACGTCCCACAACGGGGCACGCAACAGAAGCGCCAGCAGCCCAGCTGCCAGGGGCCCGACAGCGCACACGTCACTGGGGGTTTTAGGAAGAAACTGCAGGAAGGGGGGGCAGAAAAAGTTTTTGAGGAAATTATTTTCAAAGGTTTTCTGCATTTAACTTCGAAAACTATATATTCCCAGATCCAGAAAGCTCAACAGCTCATGACACGCAAGTGGCAAGAAAGAAAAGTGATAAAAAGAACATAGAATAGCAGCTGGAAGGAGAAAGAAGCATCACACCCAAGGAAACAAAAAGACAAGACCTGCGAGCCACTTCCCATCAGAAACAGCGTGAACCGGCCCCACGGAGTCCTCCGGTTTGACGACAGCGCCCCCAGCCGCCGAAAGAGCTGCTTTACAGCACACCGCACAATAAAAAACGTTACAATTCTTCAGGTGGAAGGGAAACGCCACAGTGCGAACTACACAACAGACTAAAAAATGACAGAATGCCAGAAACTGTGTGAGAAGTCAGTTTTCTTGTTATTAAATTTCCTTTGGGGCGCCTGGGTGGCTCAGTCCGATAAGCATCTGATTCTTGATTTCAGCTCAGGATGTGACCTCAGGGTATGAGATTGAGCCCTGCGTCGGGTTTCGCACTGAGTGTGGAGCCTGCCTGGCATTTTCTCTCTCCCTCTGCCCTTCCCTACCCATGTGCACAATCTCTCTAAACAACAACAACAAAAATATATATAAATTAATTTCCTTAAAAGGTAACTGATACAGCGACGTATCATGGGGTTTATAATCTACTTAAAGTAAAACATAAGACAATGTTAGCTGTTGAAGAGGAAAGGAAGTGTGTCCTATAAGGGTCTTACGTTACATGTGACGTGGTATATTACTTGAAGGCACAGTGTGATAAATTAAAAATACACTTTGTGATTCCTAGAGTAGTCACTAAAAATAAAACACACAAATATATGCAAATAGGTTAACAGTGGAAATAAATGGACTATCCCCCAAATATTGTTTTTCCTAATCAAAAAGAAGGCAGGAAAAGAGAAAAAAGGATCAAATAAAGCACAAATAGCAAAATGGCCGACTTAAACCCAACCACGATGATGCAAGTGAACGCAGGGTGAAGAGGTCGCTTGAAAGGCAGACCTGGGTCAGAGTGGATAAAGAAACAAAACCCGTGTGGTCTACGAGACATGCCTTCTACTTACTATGAAGACACAGGCGAGTAAATGGACGGAGAAAGCTAGCCATGGAGCCAGCAGCCAGGAGAAGACAGAGTGGCCAGGTCAGCAGAGAGAGGCGGACCTCAGGACAAGAACAGGGCCGGCGTGGAGAAGGGGCGTTCCATCCGATGACAACACAGTGCTTCAAGAGGACACTGCGACCCTACATATCTACTCAATGAATCAAAACCTTTGCACTACAAGAAGCTGACAGGAGAAAGCGGATTCAGAGCCATGGCTGGGACACTCTGACAGCCTTCTGTTGGTAACTGGCAGAACAGATTGCCAAGAACAGAACTTGGGTGTGAAAATCCATGAGGACTGGCTCCCCACTTCTCCTTCAGAGACTAGTTAACAACGAGCCGCCCCCCCCTCCCCCCGTGATAGGAGCACAGTGGGGCCAGAGCCCCCCTCCTGGGATGCACAACCGAGCCGCCTTCACGGGAGCGCTGGGGCGGGACAGCGGAAGAGAGAGCGGTCTGCACACGGCCAAGTGCTGTAAGCTCGGCCTCACTTGACTGTCTCTGTCTGGGTCCACGCAGCAGCGGCCCTGGGTGTCACAGGGCCAGGGCGCCCCGCTGGCCCGCCTGCAGCACCCATGCCCCACGCTCCTGTCCCCTGGCAGGGCAGGCAGGAGGAATCACCTTTCAGAAACATGGCTTCAGGATCGGCTGGCGTCCGTCACCCAGGCCCGCGGCCACTGGCCTCCTCATTCGTGCCCGGGTTTCTCCGCATGCTTCCCTGGCCTCTCCAGAGCCGGGCTGCGTGGCTCCAGCCCCACCAGCCTGCCCCCAGCTGCCACTTCTGCACTGGTGGGCTGTGCACGAGACCCACTGGGCTCATGCTGGCTGGCTGCTGCCCCCGGCCTGAGACCCTCTTCTTTCCTACCTCTAATTCTGGCTGTGGCGTCCCCGGATTTGCTCTGGCATCACAACCTCACATGATCTAAGACCCAGTGTTACTACAAGGGGCGGGGGACGTTTTCACAGCAGGGTACCTGTGTTCAAGATGAGGAAAGAAAACCGCCCAGGGTGCGAGCAGGGTCAGCGGCAGGCCTAGACGAGGAGGGTGGCGCCCTCGAGCCAGCACGAGTCCTGGTCAGACAGAGGGCATCCAGGACAACACGCGGCTCAGCGCATCACGGGGTCAGATGTGAGCAGGGACCCCTGAGGGGAAAGCCTGGGGACAGGCCGCCCACATGCCCATGGGCTCGGACGCGGGGGTGCCTCAGCTTAGGGATCTTTTGGCCACGCCTGCAGAGGAGTCGAGAAGTTAAGACTTCCTACATCCTGTTTCTCTTCCTCCTATTGCTTCTTCCTGGCTCTGTGCTATGAGCCCCAAACCACCCTGCAGAGAGGACCCGGCAGCGTCCAGGACGGGCCGCACGATCCTGCCACCTTCCCGACCTGCGGGGCAGGTCAGCATGGAGCGCACAAGCTCCTGGCTGGCTTTGGCAGGTCCCCATCTGGAGTAACGTGGGGCCTGGGATTCTGCTCCCGGGGGACGCCGACCCGCAGACAGAGCCCACGCCAAACTCCGTGACACTGCCCGCCCGCCTCGGCCTCCTGCCGGCTCCGGGGCCGGCTGCCCGCGCTCACAGCACCCCGCTCCGAGGACCATTTCAGCGAAGCACCGTCACCTCAGCGTGTGCCCACTTACCCAGAATTCCTGCAGCTCCGTTAGATGGCTGATGTTTTCAATCTTTTTGATTCTATTCGATGCAATGTCCAACATCGTGAGTTTGTTCTAAAATAAGGAGATAAGATTTTTCCCAGATTACCTCAGTTCAGCAATGGTGAGTGACCAGGCACATGGTGTTGGGGGCCAAGCTTGGAGCTGTGGGGCGAGCCACCCTCCCCACCGTCGTGGCATAGGAGCGCATTAATGGGACCCTCACAGCCACCATGTGGAGCGCCCATCACCCCTGGACTCCCGGACCGCTGTGCGCCAGGGTCCCCATCCTGGTGAGATGCATGGTCCAGGAAGAGCAGAATGACACCTCCCTAGAAGCAGGGCAGGCCGGGGGCTCGGGTCAGGGGGCCTGCACTGCGTGGGGGCATCTGAAGGGGTGACACTTGTAGCCACATCTACTCAATCTATATTGAGGACAGGCACAATACCACAGAAATAATTCTCAGAATAGTATTTGCGTCTTCACTTAGAAGTGAGGAGCCTGGGGCTCGCCAAGGGGGGGAACCGCCCAGGTACGAGCCGAGGTGGTGGAGGGGGTCCTGGTGGCCCCAGCCCGTGCTCCCGGAGGAGAGGTCACAGGATGAAGGAGCAGAGAGGAAAGTCCGGGTGCAGAGGGAGAGTGGGTCGGCTGCTGGGCTGGGATTTACAGGTGACCGGAGCAGAGGAGCGCTCGCTGCTGAGGACAGGGTCCCAAGCAACTGAGCCGCCTTCTCTGCAGGCCGGACCCTGCGTCCCCTGCTTCCAGCCTGGGCCCCCACGCCCTCTCCTAAGAGCGCTCGCACACGCAGTCTTTCACATCAGCTAAGCCTCGGAGTGTTTTCCTAAAGCTCAGCATCAAGATTTAACAGAGCCCAGCAACACTGCAGTACAAACGAAGTCTGTCAAAGCGCGCGCTGCCCGCC
>PITA01031403.1:0-15255 GCA_004023965.1 Spilogale gracilis
AGTTCCCATTTACTTTCCTTCTCCCACTGTCCTCCAGTTTACCCCTCATGCACTGCAAGTAAGTGAAACCATGCGATACTTGACTTTCTCTTCTTGGCTTATTTCACTCAGCATAATCTCTTCCAGTCCAGTCCATGTTGCTACAAAAGTTGGATATTCATCCTTTCTGATGGAGGCATAGTATTCCATTGTATATATGGACCACATCTTCTTTATCCATTCATCTGTTGGTGGGCACCTTGGCTCTTTCCACAGTTTGGTGATTGTGGCCATTGCTGCGATGAACATTGGGGTGCACATGGCCCTTCTTTTCACTACATCCGTATCTTTGGGGTAAATGCCCAGTAGTGCAATTGCAGGGTCATAGGGTAGCTCTATCTTTAATTTTTTAAGGAATCAAAACCACTCTAAGATACCACCTTACACCAGTCAGAATGGCCAAAATTAACAAGACAGAAAACAAGTGTTGGAGAGGCTGTGGAGAAAGGGGAACCCTCTTACACTGTTGGTGGGAATGTAAACTGGTGCAGCCGCTTTGGAAAACAGCCTTGTTCTTTTAAACACGGACCCTATTAGTGGTGTTCAGGCAGTGTTAATGTAGCTGGAGATCATGATCAGATAGTGGAAGGACCGTAAGCCATCATTCCCTGTTTATTGCATACCATGTCATAAAGACAATAGGATTGTAGATTTGGGCTTTCTGAGGATTTGACAAGGACCACAACTCCCAACTGCTCTGTGTTGGGAGTTGTGGTCTCTGTGTTTCCTTGCCTGAGAATTTTCCTCAAAAAGGGAAATCCATTATCTCCAATAGACCAGGGCAAAAAATTTCCCTGACTCTGGGTCCTCTGCTTGTGGGGCCCCCCTTAGACTGACTTCCACCTGTGATCCCTCCATTGAGCAAGGGTTTAGAGCGATCTACAGCCTATTTTCCTTGCCTTTCCATGCCTAGAACCTAAATTCTCTGTTCAGATGGCCCCAAGCACATCTTAAGGCCTGTAACAACCTTTAACTCATATCTTTTTCCTTCCAAGTGTGAACTATGTTGTTTTATTCATATACATATGTCTAAAGAGTGACCAATGGATAGCTATTTGCTGTAGACATGAAAGGACAGAACTAGGACATACAAGCTAAACTGTCTACACAGAGAACCTTATAGTGCAGGTTGGAGCTGCTGATGGGAGGCTGTTGGATGAGACTGTGTGCCAGAAACCAGGGGTTCGGAATAAGCTCCTTCTAGGCTATCAATTTCTAGTGCAGAATTTGAGGAATCCAAAAATTCTAAATTCAAGCTTGGCTTATCTGATCATTATAAAATATATTTTTCAAGGTAGCAGGAAAGTATACATTTTATTTAATAATCTGTTAGCTTGATGTATGATTATTAAATACTTACAAAGATAGTTTATGGTTTTCTATTTATATTCTTGGTTCAGGCTTCGCAAATGTTAGCAAACCTAATAAAATCAACAGATCTGTGTAATGATATAAACTCAAGTTATATTATAGCAGTTAAAATAGAAAGGGAAAGAACCTAAAAGGCACTTAAAAATTCACATATAATGTATTGTTTGTTTCAGGGGTACAGATTGAAAAGGCACTTTTTAAGGCTGCATTTTACTATCAGTCTTTTATTTATTTAAAGATGAATTTGGGCTTCAAAAGTGTCTTGATTCATGGCCAGCAACAAAAAACAATGATCATTGAATTTAAAAACAATATATTAATTTTACTTTTATGTCCTTAAGTCACATAGTATATGTTTTCTGTTCAAATTATCTTTTTATTAATCAGTATGAAACAGTATTGAGCACTATAGTTGGTATGATAAAGGTACTGTTATTCACTTTGGGCTTCTGGGGATACCAAGCTACATTTCAAAGTTACTGTTACAGAATTAAAGGAAAGAGGCTTTTTCCAGCTAGATGTATAAATTTTATCTAAGAATATAAGATAAAAATATTACCTATTTTTACTTTTAGAAGATAGTGCAGACAAGCTGGAAAATTAGGTGTTTTCACGTCTGGCTGCACACAAGTAAGGACCCTACCTAGCTACTCAGTAACGATATATATCATCTCTGGTATACATTCAGCTCGTGGAAGAAAAAGCCCAGCAACAACATAAAAGTATATTTAAATAGTTAGGTTTTTCTCTTCAAAGATAAGTTCATTTATCAGCATTAGGATCTATATTTCTTGGAAAAATTTTTTTTTGCTGTCCCATGGAATTCATTTTCATCATATTGTATATCTAATTTTTCTAGATTTACACATTTACACATATGAGTTTGTTTTCTTGGATTTGACTTCATAAAAAATACCACAAAATCTTCAAAATAATCTCTCATTCTAAGTAAATTAAAGCAGGCTGCCCAGTTTACTGTGTGTCCAGCTGGCTAAAGGCTTAAACAGGAAAGAGACTCAAGGAGATTCTGTGGTAGGTATAAGATAAACATGCTCTTGTTTATGTTTTGCTGATACTCTGATTGTTTAGAAGTTGGGGAATTTTTTCCCTTGCTTTGGGCTATTCTTTTAAAAAAACCAAACAATCATCCAGTGAGCCTTGTGGCTTTGATCTTTGTTTTTATATTTTGTTATACAAGGCTCAAAGTCTTAGAGTTTGTTGTGTTTCATACTTTGCCAGATCATCCCCTTTCTATATATATTGCCCACAGATGGCTGGAAGTAAAAAATAAAGGAAAGGTAGAGTGTCTTAGAAACTGACATCTCCCATAAATTCCAGGAAAATGTTGTATAAATATTGGCATACTTTTGCAGGTGCTACGATAGAATTCTGTGGCCTTTCACCTGGTGTAATTAACTTCCTTTTATTACTCAGTGTTTACCATATCTTTTCCTCTCCTTTGTTCCTGCCCCCCCCCCCTCCAGGAATGCCCTTAGGACCAAACCTAGTAAGTTGCAGAGACACCTGCATGCCACAAGGCAAACACCTAACTTCATTCTAGACCCAGAACAAAGGTCCCACAGACTGACTTTACAGATTCTCTAAAGCGCTAGTGTGATGAATTATGTGAGGCTATGTAATCAGTCTCAAAAGGAATGCGGTAGTGATTTGCTAATTTTGACCCTCTCACAGAAACATTAGTACCTTGGGTGACTTAATAATGCAAGCTTGTGCTTCTAAATTCAGTTATGAAACACTGTGTGTATGAGGTTGTCTGTGGCACATATTTTAGTTGTCTCTGGAATCTAATAGATCTTTAACAGAGTGTGGGCTGAATTATGACAAATCTTTTGAAGGTTTGTGTCAGGAAAACAACTAATGTTTACATTTAAAGTATGAAAAGCCAGTGACCTGGTTTATTTCTTGAGCATATACTTATCTCCAGCATGAAAGCACAACATACCTGGATTTAAAATATTTAATATCTTCTCATTAGAAAATATTATACATTGTCTCCCAATGCATGTTCTTGGTGCCACTGATGAAGGAGAAACTTTTTTTTTAAAGATTTTATTTATTTATTTGACACAGAGAGACATAGTGAGATAGGAAACACAAGCAGGGGGCGTAGGAGAGGGAGAAGGCTTCCTGCCAAGCAGGGAGCCTGGTGTGGGGCTTGATCCCAGGACCCTAGGATCATGACCTGAGCTGAAGGCAGATGCTTAATGACTGAGCCACCCAGGTGCTCCATGAAGGAATTACTTTTGTGAACCCAAACTTTGAATTAAAATTGCATTCCTAAATATCTTCCCATCATAAAGACATCATATACATGTTTGAACTTCAGACTCAGTATGTTCCCCCTACAGTCTCCTATTGAGATAACAATGGGAAGCCTACTGACAAATAAATCTTGAAAACATAGTTTGCAGAGTCATAGCTTAAGTATCACAGAGTTGGAGTAAGAAAAGGTAAAATTCTCTTGGTGTTTTCGGAAAGGGAACTACAGATTCCTATTGATCACACGATCCATCTCAGAACAATAGTCATAAAATCCATCTCAAAAGAGGAAGATTCATTACAGAAGAGGATATGACTTTGCTCTAAATATCTTGCGCTTTTCAGTCTTGTCAGAATTTCTACACAGTATATTTTTGCCACTCTGAGTACCATTAAATCTTCTGAGTCATAAAGCCCAAGTGGCAGAGCATCTTGTACAGGGCCCTGTACCTGCTGTAGACCCTTCCTCTGAGCGTCACCAAAATTTGACAGCCTGTGGGTTACTTGGCCCATGGATTGGAGCAGCACCCTCTAATATGATATGATTCTAAAACCAAATGAGTACTGTAGATCCTGGTTGACTCTTTTATAGCAATAATCAGTGCAATGTGCAACAACTGCCCTTTTACTTGATTTCCAGGCATGTTTCAGACCAGTCAACCCCTAGAAACTTCATGGTGACACTCTCTGAGTTTTCATGGGCTTATTTCCCATCTTGTGGCATGTTTGTCTCTTAAAATGACACTTGCTACTTTTTACTTATCTGTTCCAATCAGCATGATGTCATCAATGTAATGGCCAGATTTTTGGTGAGATGCCAATATGATTAAGATCACTGAAGACTAAATTAGAGAGCATGAGAATTGAGATAGACTTGAGATGAGACAATACAATTGTATTTAAAAAAAATTTTAATGGAAGTATAATTGACATGCAGTGTTAACATTTCTTTCAGGAGTACAGCACAGTGATTGAACAAGTCTATACCTTATGCTGTGCTCATCAGAAGTGTAGCTACCATTTGTTACCATGCAATGCTATTATAATACTATTGACTCTATTCCTTGTGGTATGCCTTTAATCCCTATGAGTTAATTTATTCCATAACTGGAAGATTGTACCCCCACTCCCCTTCATCCATTTTGCCTATGTCCCCATTCCTACCCCTCTGGCAACCATTTTCTCCATATTTGTGTGTCTGTTTCAATGCAGTTATATTTTTGCCCATTTTGGGGGAGAATGAACTGTGTCTAATCATACTCTAAAATACGTAGAGGAAAAAGAATTGTCAAATCAATAGCTGTGTACAAGGTTCCAGATTTGTGTTGATTTGTTCTAGTAAGAAATTCAAGTAGTCTCTTACAGCTGCAACTGGAATAAACACCTGATCAAGTTTTAGTCTCCAAGGTCTGTCTACCATCTGCACAGACAAAATAACAAGTTAAGTGTGGATATAATAAAAGTCACCACTTTGCATTTTTCAAGTCTTTGATGGTGGCACTAATCAACTTATTCAGGTATGGGGTATTGTGTTTAGTTTTCAAACCTGATGGGGAGAGGAAGTTCCAGGAACTTCCACTTTGCTTTATCTAACATAATAACTCTTTCTCCAGTTTCCATGTGAAGGGTGATTTCAGCTAGTTGATAAGTATGTATATTTTAATGATATATTCAGAAACTGAGGAATAAGTGATATTATGCTAGGAATATCTGGCATCTTGACTTAACTGACTATTGGCCATGATTAATTTTTAATTATTTTCATCAACCAACCAAGAAAATTGTTAAAGCCATTTCTCAGCTATTTCAGCTAATGCATTAAAATCTGGAATCTGATAAGTGGATCTATATCAATAAATTGAACCAATCCAATTTTTAAAAAGTAACTTCATTGAGTCATAATTTACAAATAACAAAATTCCCTTGTTTTAATCTACAAATAAATGACTTTTGACAAATGTCTATGACTGTGCAACTAGCCCAATCAGGAAATTTCCCTTGTGCCCTTTGTAGTTAATCTCTACAACTCCCTGCCCTAGACAATGCTGATAGGATTTTTATCACTACAGGTTAGTTTTTCCTGTTCTCAGGTTTTATTTAAATGGGATAATATAATATATTTTTTGTTTATGTTTTGTTTTGTATTGTTTTGTTTTGGTTAGGCTTTTCTCACTCCGGATAATTTTATGTTTTTATTTTGTTTCTTCCTTCTTATTGCTTCTTAATGTTCTACTATGTGAGTATACCAGAGCTGGTATAGTCATTGACTAGTTGATGGACATTTGAAATCTATGTGTAAATGTCTAGCTTTTAGGTTTTCTGAATAATGTTGTAAACATTGATTTATAAGTATTCCCAAAGATGCATTTTTATTTCTTTTGACTAAATACTTTCAGATGTGGAACTGCTAAGTTATATGTTCACTGCATGTTTAAATATATAAGAAACTCAAATTTAATACAATGTTATATTCTATTTACCTTAGTCTAAAATATTTAGAATCCATATTCAAACATGTTTTTGGTTTTCTTGCCAAAATATGCTAGCAAAATCTTGCAAGTCTTTTGGAATATATGCAATCAGACTTTTTCTGAAGTTTGCTGAGATCCACTCTAATTATAGGTACAAATAGAGAATGTAATAATTACTAAGAGAATTGATATCATTTTAGCAGGCAACTTCCCAATGTGAGAGAATTTATTATAGGATATTTAAAAAGAGAAAACTGGTGTCTTCAGATTAAGGAAAAGGTGTTGGTAAGAGAGGCTTATGGAGACTATTTAAATTAATTTCATGTCCTAAGGCTTTGACACTATGAAGCTCTTCACTAGGCTCTCATGACAAATGCTACTGCATAACTTGAGTTAAAAGTTTCTTTTAAAGTTTTCATTTTATTGTTAAAGTTTATTTACTTAATTCAGCCTTAGACAATAAAACAATTGTGAGTTCCTTTTAATTCATGTGTCAGGTAGTGTCCTAGGCACTGGAGATAAAGCACTGAATAGAATAATGTATTCCCTGACCTTAAAGAATCTACAGTCTAGTATGAGAGTTGGTTATAAAACACATGAACATCCAAATAAATGCACAGATATGAATCATGGTAAGTCCCATAAAGGAAAATTAAAACATATCACTAGAGATTATTACTAGGGGAATTTACATTGAAGAGTGTTGGGGCAGGCCCAGCTCTTTTGAAGAAGCGGTGATTAATCCTGAGTGGTAAATTGAAGTTAGTTGAAGAGGGGAGAGGAACACCCAGGAAAGGTAAGGGCAAGTAGGACGGTGCTGAGACAGGAGAGACCGTATATTTTTAAAGGAAATGAGAAGTCCTGTTTTGCTAGAATAAAGGAAAAAATCAAAAGAAATGTACTGAAGAGGCAGGCAGGGGTTAAATCTTGCAGAGTTCATAAGCTTTGTTAAAGCATTTGGATTTTATTCCAAGTGCAGTGAGGCAATATTAAAGGGTTTGATGCAGAGTAATGATTTTAAGTTCAATATTTTAAAATATCATCTGACTGTAGTGTAGAAAAAGGACTGAAGAAACTCCAGGCAGGAAGTGGCTCTTGTGGTAAGTAGTTCAGGGTTAGTTAGAGAAAGAGTGATGGCAGTGGGATGGAAAGATGGGTAGATTTGAGTTGCCCTTTGGAGGTAGAATCCATAGGAATCAAAATCTGATTGACCATGGGGGAGTGATGGAAGGGCAATTTTTAAGGATCACTCTGGGTTTTTGACATAAGCATCTAGAATTACAGAGATACCAGTTATTGCCACGTGGAAGGCTGGAAAGAAGGCCATTCTGAAAGGAAGATCAGAGCTTAGTTTTTCACTACATCAAAAACTAATGATGTATTGTACAGTGACTAACATAACACACACACAAACACACACAATAACAACAACAACAACAAAAAGCTTAGTTTTTGAGTTTGCTTCCGAGATGGGATGTATGGATTGGAAATGGAGACTTTTCAATAGATGAAAATCGCCTAGATCAGAAGAAAAAGCAGAGAGGGAATGTAAGACCAAAGGCTGAGTACATGAACCATGAAAAGCTACTATAAATGCATCCACATTTGTCTAGTGTGTATTGCATCACCTTAACTCTCAAAGATGCCTGGTCTCCTACTTCCCCAAGGAATGATCTTATATCAAATCTTCTCAGTCTTCACCCTAATCCATTTTAGAATCAAAACACTCTTGATGCTTTTCCCCCAAATTTCTCTCTAGTCTTGATTTTCATGGAGTAAATCCCTCTGGTTACCTACTTTCTCTTGCCATTTGAGCCTGAAAATTTGATTTCTCTAAGAGTTTCATCCTGGAACTTCTTATTTCTTACTTTTTGTGCATTTACACCCACATATAATAAGCATGTAAACATGACGCAAATTAAAATAAAATTCTTCCTGTCTCAGTTTTTCACTGAGATTACAATTTCAAGAGCAAAAAGTACAAAAGTACTGCCAAATACTTAACTCAAATTGAATTGCTAGACCACCTATTCTGGATATATTAAAGATTATGAATTTTCCTGCCTGTTTTTAGTGGTCACATTTCCCCAGCTTCCAAGAGAGTAAAGTTTGAGGTGTTGGAGGAGAATTTTCTTGAATATGGTTGAAGAATCACCATTGTGGTGATACAAGATGATGTTTTCTCTTTTTACCTCAAACCAAATGAGATACTTTGCCATGTGTTGGGTAGATTGGAATCCTGTAATGCATTTAAGAACATTAGATACAGTAATTCTTTTTTTAAAAAGATCTTATTTATTTATTTGACAGAGAGAAACACAGCTATAGAGGGAACACAAGCAGGGGCAGGGAGAGAGGGAGAAGCAGGCTTCCCGCTGAGCAGGGAGCCTGATGTGGGGCTCAGTCCCAGGATTCCAGGATCATGACTTGAGCTGAAGGCAGAGGCTTAATGACTGAGCCACACAGGCATCCCTAGATACAATAATTCTTAAAATAATGTAGTATTAAAAGTAGTAAAGTATTATAAATGCAGGAAGTTGCTATGTCTAGGAGTACATGAAATGTTTTTGCCTGTCATAAATACCTTTTTTGTTTTATAGGTCACTACAGAGGCTAAAATAGCTTGCACCCTTTCCTCTCCTTTTTAGAGCAAGGTCTTTTCTCTGGTGGTGTGTGAAATAGTTTGTATAATTCATTGACTGATATATAAAGTAACAGACATAGGTGCCATTTTCAGTAACTCATTGTTTACAGATGTTGTGTTCTTGATTTTTTATTCAGTATGTAGAATAACATGATAGTGAAGTGATTGTTTTTTGTATTTTCCCATTTGCTACTTCCTGTGAGTGAAGATCTGTAGATTCATTTCACCACTGTAAGCGAGGCTACTACATTTCCTCACTGTAAACACTTTCTAAAACAATTAAGATTTTCAGGAAAGTATAGCTGTTTAGACACAGAGACATCTGTAAGCCTCAAAGTCGCCCTCCCTCTAAGAATCAACGAACAATTTTTGAACTGTAAAATTTAAAAAATAATGGTATATATTTTCTTTTCTTTTTCTGGTGAATCTTGGAAATTAGTGTTTAATATTATACAGTATTTTATTTATTTAGAAAAATTCCTTTATTTTATTTGAGAAGGAGAGAGGGAAAAAGAGAGAGAGAGCGCGAGTGCGCACAAGCACATGAAGAGGTGGGGGCAGAGGCCGAGGGAGAGAAAAAACCAAGCTGACTTTGTGCTAAATGCAGAGCCCAATGCAGGGCTCAATCCCACCACCGTGAGATCTCAACCTCAGTGGAAACCAAGAGTTGGATGGCCAACCTATTACACCACTGAGGGCCCCATGTCACACAGTATTTAGATTGGTTGATATGGAATTACAATAATCTACAAATCACATAGTGATTTTAGTGATTATTTCACATATTTAAACCTAAAATTGGATAAACTGATTTTTATTAAAGAAAAAGAAACAGCAAGAACCATGGATGGCATATATTCAAGATACACACTATTTGCAATGATGCCTGTACCAGGGTTGCTCATAGAATTCTAGGCATTTGAAGCATATTATTTGGATAAACTTGATTCTTATTCGAAATATTTGTATCTATAATTTAAATGTTATGAATATATATTGGATTTGTAATGTCATAACGGGATTGAATTGTGTTAGCGTGTGTTGTATGCATAGTGATTATTTCAAATATTTAAACCTAAAATTTGATAGATTGATTTTTATAATCTTATTGAAAAATGCAGATGGTTTTCTATTCATACTCAAGCCTCAGTAAATTTTTCCCTGATTTAAAAAAAATCATTGTGTTCTTTTAATATTTATGATGCTTAAACTACTCCTTTCCTTTCTGAAAGCAGTGATGATTTGTTTAAGCATGATATCTATGCCAGTTTTTAAACAACTATCCTATATCATAAAATTATTTTTAAACATATGCAATTTCTGTGAGAGGAAATCCTATCTCTCTAAATCATACAAATTGCTTCATAGAATATTATTGTCAAAACCAAAGCATTAAATCATGCTTGGTTTCTTTTTCTCGGAATATAATGCAAGGACATTTCCTTTAGATAGGGCGAGCAGAGAAGAGAGGGCAGAGCAATGTGAAGACCTTGCAGCCCCTTACTTGCAACCCAAAGGAGAAAATTCCAGTGAATAGCCTATTGTTTGGTCACATTTTCTTTGATAGAAAACTCCCATTTTATCTCTTACTTCTTACTTTTTGAATAAAGACTGAAAACAACTAAATTTATTTAGTAATGTGATAGCAAAGCTCGGCCAAATATAAATACAATATATAAAATATATTAACATATTATATAGAGAGAATATATAATGTAAATAATACAATATACAATTAAGTGCTCAATACCTAATAACCTTTGGAAGAAATTGTAAAGTGAGTAACTGGATGTTGTGGTAAAAGCTGCCTAATGAAAAGCTAGGGAAATTTAATTTTTGTCTCTGGCATTTTCTTCCTCCTTATCTATTTCTTTATCTCTGATCCATATTCTGATCCATATTCTTGGAAGTTTTTCTCCTTGCTTTTATGTGTAAACATTTTGGAACCTGGTGGTGGGCTCTGCACTGACTACTCACTGACTATGGGATGATCTTGCCACCATGACTGACTACTATAGAAAGGCATTGGGAGGTGTGGATTCAGAAGACTCAGTGAATTCCTTGAACAACCAGAGTGTCAGTGTTGTAAGGAAAATCATAATGAGACAAAAACTTGAGAATTTCAAAGGATTTCACTTCTCCCCACTCCCTCTCTTTCCTCATTCATATGCCAAGCTTTTATTTCCTCAGTGACTTAACTCAGAACGGGAACCATGTCTGAACAGGCAACATAACATGGTAGTTAAGAACCTATCCAGAAGCAGACTGCTTGGGTTTAGAGTCTTATCTACTGCTATCTTGCTTGGTGACCTTAGACAAATTACTTAACCACTCTGTCTCTCAACCTTGAAGTGTGGTTGAAAAAGTTATATGGATTAGTATGTACAGGATCCATATATGAGCTCCTGGCTAATAGTAAATGCGTGAATATTTATAGTGTTATCATTAGTCTCTGTCACCTCTGAGTGCAGCATACTCCCCAGCATTAAGTAGGTGTTATAAAAAGGTTATTGAAATAAATGGGGAATTGAACCCAGATCTCCTGAGTACTATCATTAGTCTTTGTAACTTTCGAGTCCAGCATGGTTCCTAGTGTTGAGAAAGTGCTATAAAAAGGTTATTGAAAAAAATGGAGGAATTGAACACAGAACACCTCGCAAGTTTTCGTTGTATAGCCTCTTCCCTAGAAATGTTATCCTTCCCATGACATCAGCAGAAACAGATGATACTGAAATTGGAACCAGTTGTGTTGGGCTGAAATATTTGCCTTCATATTAGTTTCAAAAAGCTAAAATAGAGGTGAGGAAGGGTGCTAGACAATTTCTGATCATAAAAATTCTGTGAATTTGTATATCTTCTGATATTCAGAATATTTCCAACAGCTTACTGAGGATTTTATACCCCATATTTAAACTGAATCGATCTTTTACTGATGTAGGAAATAAAGGCAGAAGGAAACAGATAAAATTAAGTGTCCTTGGAACATGCAGCCTGTTGACAAATACTTGAGGCAAGTAGAGTAAAATATTCCTCAGGAAACTCCTGTCTTAATGGTAATGCCTTGCCAGAGGGAAAAACAACCTTAGTTTGACAATAGTAAGGCCTTCAGTATCCCATGTCTTCTTTAGCATATGAAAATCCTTTTGGAACTTCCCTTATTCTTACTTCTCCCAACCTCAAGGTATATAATCAATTGCCCCTCATAATCCTCCAGAAGCAGTGGGCAGCAGGGGGCAGCAGGGAGCAGTGGTGGCATCAGCTCTTTCTGCCCCTGGGTCCTGTCTCTGCGCTTTAATAAAACCACCATTTTGCACCAAAGACCTCTCAAGAATTCTTTCTTGAATTGTTGTACACTTGAGACCTACCAGACTTCACCAATATTCAAAAACTACATCATCACCACTCAAGAATTGCTTTACTCTTTCCTTCTATTATTGTCTTAATTCAGCTGGTATCATCATTATCTGGACACTTGTTATGGCCTCCTAACTGATTTACCTTCCATATGAGCCTGGGATCATGACCTGAAGCAAAGACAGATGCTTAGCTGACTGAGTCACCCAGGCATCCCCTGAAAAATATCAACTTTCAATCGTATTCTGCCCTTATGTATTATATCATATTCATTTTTTTATTCACTAAATCAGAAAAGGCATATTAAGCATCCAGAATGTATCATAACTGTGCTAAGGATAAAAAAAAAATTAGTGAATAGGAGATATGGTTCTAGTCCTTAAAGAGCACATAGTGCGATGAAGCACCACAGTAATCTACCGAGTGCAATACCCTGATGAGTGCTGTGCAAGAGTGAGCAAAGAATGCAGCAGAGGCATCTGCAGGGATGCAAAGAAACAGATGTAAGCTAAAGGATGTCTGCAAGTGGCTAGCTTGGATGTAGAAATGTTGTAGGTAAATATCTAAATGGATGGGAGAAGGCATACCAGAACGCATGGAGTACTTTGGCAGGGACACAGATCTGATTGGAGACTGATTTTTGCCCCTTTAGGTATAAAAAGAGTAGACATATGGTTGGACTAAAATTTTGGTTTCAAAGGGCAGGCAAAATAGAAAACAGAATGTGAAATTCTTTGA
This sequence comes from Spilogale gracilis, assembly GCA_004023965.1. Taxonomy (NCBI): domain Eukaryota; kingdom Metazoa; phylum Chordata; class Mammalia; order Carnivora; family Mephitidae; genus Spilogale; species Spilogale gracilis. The sequence continues at coordinate 12,898 of PITA01031403.1, forward strand.
GAGAGAAGACTTGAAATGATGTCTTGGTATCTGTGCTGGTGAGGAAGTGAAACTGAAGGGAATGGGAGAATAAACTGGAGAAAATACCTCATTTATGTATATATATATATATATATATATATACACACACACACACACACACACACACATATATAATGTGAAGGAAGGGATAAAGTATTTATTCAATTTTTATTCAATTCTGCCCTTTAAAAGTCTTATTTAGTCAAGTAGTTGTTTCTCCCATTAGATCATGGGTTCATGGTAGCTAGAAATTTGGCTCATCTATCTTTGTTTTTACCATGCCAGACTCTATATCACATATTGACTAAAGAACATAATTATGGTCCATGGCTCATAGAACTTACATTCTAGTGGAGAAGAGAGACAATAACTGAGCAGATAAGTGAATAAGATTATTTTCTATTTTGATAACTGTATGCCAGGAGAGAGTGAGGTGGGTAGTTTTAGTTAGTGTGGTCTGGCAAGATGTCCCTCAGGAAAAATGACACGATTGAGAAGGAGCCTCCGGAAGAGCCCACAGCAGGGAAAGGAATGGCAGGCACTAAGGCCCAAAGTGAAAAAGAATGAGGTAGATTGCAGCTTCTAGCCGGGCGTGGGCAGAACACTGCCCCAGAAAGAATTTATTTGGTTAATGGTCCCAGTGTCACGTCAGTGAATGAAGATAACACTTGACAGGAAATTTGGCGATCTTTGACACATCACTTTACACTTTTGAGCTTAAATATTCCTCAGTAATATGAAGCAGTTGGTCTTCATGTCTAACATTAAGTCCCTTTTAGTTTTTGATTCCTCTTTATTCTGGTAGATGGAGTAACAGGATTTCTGAGAAGGGTGTGGTGTGAGCAGGAGATTAGATTTTTCTCCTTTCCTGTTCATAGTAACTTTGAATCCTTTATGTTTGAATATGCTAGCACCTGTATGTGAGTACAGCTAGGGACAGAGGGAAGGGGAATCCGTAGGTACTTTCCTTTGTCTCAAATAAAACTTACTTTTAGCCTGCAGAGAAGAGTCTGGCTCCTTTTCAAAGGGCACAGGTTTATTCAGAAAAATCAGAGCAGTTTCAAGGAATTTGAGGGTAAAGAAAAAGAAACAGAATATGTGATCTTCACCTTTTGCTACTTGTGAAGATGAACTGGGAAGAGAAAATAAGTTTTTGGTTTAAATTTTTAAGTCTCTTGTATTATTTTTTTCCCTGACAGACCAGATTGGGCATTCCTCCTAAAGAGAATTACCATTGCATTGGTGAAATGCTACCTCAGCCTACCTTTAATGAAAAAAGTCTGATAGATAAATAGTCCCAGGGCAGATAATACTGTATTTAGTTCCTTCTCACAGATTTGCAGAAAATTAGATCTGAGATGGCACATTTGCTCAAGAGGCTGAAAATGAGTGATTGCAATGGTTTATATTTTTGAAGTCAGTGATGGATATTTTTTATCTTGACTCTTTGCAAGGGGTCAGAGAGGCTCAGTTCTGATTAAAGATTAATATAAAATCAACCATTGATTGAATCTGGACTTTTTTTTTCTAGAAAAATGGTTATTTTGTCCAACTAATATTTGAATTGTTATATATATTGAAGTTGAATACATGACAATATATATTGTGTGAAAATGATTTGTGAAATGTGAATGTAAATTGACTTTATTTTCAGGCATGAAAAACACTGTGTTTGGATGAAGATGATAAATTGGGATTTTTATGCTGTTCTGATTAAAAGACTATTCCTTTGATGATTAAAAAGATGAGATATAAAATGATTTTATTTAAGACAGCTTTAATTTTCATAATGAGCTTAACACTCCAGACTATAAATTGCCATAGTAATTATAGATCTTTTACTTGTGAATCATTTTCATGCAAACCATTTAACTATGGGATAACAAGAGGGTCCTTTGAATTACAATTCAATTTTAAGGAATGTATATGTTGCAGGAGAAAATTTTTTCATTCATTTGTGCACCACTTTTGTGAGAAGTACAGATATTGATACATTTTAATCTATTTTTTCAACAAATAAAACTTTCTCAACTCCCTTTTTATCTTAAGATAAAGTAAACTCAAATATATTGCACTAAATTCTTTATATGGTTAGTATTAAATTTTGCAGAAAAGTGATATACCAGGAGATTTAAAATTCCCCGCTACTGCATACCTAATACCTCTGTTATCCAGCATGTGAGTGTATTATTACCTGAATTTTAAAAAAATCTCTGAGTCAAGCAGTAAAATTGTCCAAATATTTTAATTTTTTTGGCTTATGTCTCCACTAGGTTATTTTCAGAAAATAGATGTCATCAATTGTAAGCCTACCCTCAGAACTAACCAAGCAATGGT
>PITA01031404.1:0-15255 GCA_004023965.1 Spilogale gracilis
ATTTCAGCATCCACAGACATCAGCCACGTCATGACAGCAGGTGAGTCCAGGGAACTGCCAGGTGCCTGGCCCGCATTTCAGCATCCACAGACATCAGCCACGTCATGACAGCAGGTGAGTCCAGGGAACTGCCAGGCGCCTGGCCCGCATTTCAGCATCCACAGACATCAGCCAAGGGATAAGGAGCAGGCCTGGGAGCAAGCCAGACTCAGGCTCTTCACTGGGAACACCATTTGAGACCTCAGGGGGAAAATCAAGCTGGCCTTCCTAGGCCTTCTTACTCTTTTTCTCCTGGGTCTTGTCCGAGATGCTTATCTGGGGAGGGGGCTTTGTAAGGAAAGTCACTGCTAAGATTAAGGGGGGGTCTTTGGGGAACTCAGGCGGACTGCCCAATTTCATATGTGGCACTTCCAAGTGTGATTATTTCCCAATTTCCCAAGTGGATTCAGGTAGGAGGGTTAGGGGAAGCCTTATCCTCCATGGCTCTGCAGGAGAAATAGATCAAGCCACCCAATGCAAGTTTCAAGACTATGACTCCCAGGGATCAGATGACAGGGCCCCTATTGGGCCACCGGAAAACTACAGGGACCCATCAGCAAAATGCTTGGGCAGGCCCCATGATGCCTTACCAGGGCCACTGTAGAAGGGATTCCGTTCTCAGCACAAAGATGGATTTGGGTCAGTGGTTTTTAATCTGTGTTCTTTGGAGGTCTTCAGGAACTTTGGGGGATTGGGGTGTGGTAGGGAGCTCCAATCAGGAGCACTGATCTATTGCCTACATTAAGACTCTGCTTGGGATAGGGGCGCCTGGATGGCTCAATTGTTAAGCATCTGCCTTCAGCTCAGGTCATGATCCTGGAGTTCCAGCCCCACATCAGGTTCCCTGCTCGGCAGGAAGCCTGCTTCTCCCTCTCTCATTCCCCCTGCTTGTGTTCCCTCTCTAGCTGTATTTCACTCTGTCAAATAAATAAAATCTTAAAAAAAAAGTCTGCTTAGGATAGATAGATAATAGATATATGATAGATAAGTATCATAAGAACATATGACTATATCTTTATCTATAGATCTAAACATAGATATTTGATCACATTGTATTATCTCCTGGAGAGCTCACGGAGGGCCTATGGGGTTAGCTCCATGTTGGAGATAGGCAATTAGTTTCAGCCAAGCAGAGACTTTTATTTCTTGATTTACTGCATTTTAGCACTGAGGGCTGCATTTTGTAGGCACTCTGTGGACATTTGTTGAGGAATCATGGACACGTGGGAGCTTCTGGAAAGCTCATATCTTTTGCTCTTCGAGTCAAGGGCTTTCATTCCAGATCAGTGTTGGTTATACCGCCATTCTGGTGCTGGAAGGGTTCCTTGCCCTACGGAGGGTACACATCCAAGAATTGTTCCGTTTGGTTTCCCCTGGCCAGCCAGAGCACTGCCACATGCACAAGCTTGCCTCTGTACTCAGGGTTATGTTCCTGAAATAGGGTCTAAACACTTGTGAATTGGAGCCCACTGTAACTGTTTACATTCACTTGGGAAGAACTTATATCTAGTAATCATTTCCATTGGATTTGCTTAAAGCTATCTGTCCTTGCTATATGACTACTAAGAGATAAAATTTTTTTTCAAAGATTTTCTTTGTTTATTTGAGAGAAAGAGAGAGCAAAAGCAGGGCAGAGGGAGAGGGAGAAGCAGACGCCCCCACTGAACAGGGAGTTCAACGTGGGGCTCGATTCCAGGACCCCAGGATCATGACCTGTGCCAAAGGCAGATGCTTAACCAACTGAGCCACCCAGGTGTGCCGGGATAAATTCCAAATTAGGTAAAATCATTGCTCTCAAGCAGATGTAAAGTAAATAGAACTTACAATTTTTATTTAACTCATCGTTAATGAGGGAATTGGTAAGATCTTACCATGAGGTCAAGGGCAATCCAAAGAACAGACACGCTGATAGATGAGGAATGTTGGCATGAATATGCAAATGGCAGCAAAACTTGCTTCTTCAATGGAGGGAGAAAGAAGTCAGCTGAACCTTCACCACACCGAACTGATATACGGGTGTAGAGACAAGAATTATTCTGCATTGTTTGTAGTTATCTACAGTTCATGAAATTGTAAAATAGCACAGGTCAATGAAAGAGGCAGGATCACAGAAAGCCTGGAGAGTGTGCTGCAAACAATTTTCCATTGCAAACACTCCGTAATCTCATTAGTTTATACAAAGTTCTTTACATGATGTAAGTGACGTTTGATGTCAACGGAGGACAAGCTATCCAATAAATTGGTGACACATGGACTGAATTTCCATGTGTAAAAATAAAATAAAATGAGATATGACACCATACTTTACACAGAACAAATCTCAGGGGGGATTAAAAGAAGAAATATCACAATAGAAAATTTCAAGCCTTTGGAAGAAAATCTAAGAGAGTAACTTTACGACCTTAAGGCAGGGAAGGAAATATGACAGAAGAGACATGAATTACATGAAAAAAGTGATAAACTGACTATGTTTTAAACAAAAAAAATCTTTTTTTCATCAAGAGATCCCAGGTATATAAAATCCTGTGCTGCATATAGCCAATAAAGGCTCAGCATGTAAAATTCATAAAGAGTTCCTACAGATCAAATCAGAAAAAGATCAGTAAGCCAACAGAAATGGGGAGAGGCAGGTGCCTACCACAGGAAGAGACTGGGAGTATAGCTTTCTTGGGAGTTACGCTTTGGCTGCCTCTCCAATGCCCTTCAGATGAGCACAAGCCCCTCGGACCGTTCAAAGGAGTCCAGAGAGATGCTGCAACCTGGAGTTTCACTTAGAACCATCTGTCTCCCATGCCAGCTCCTTGCCCAGACTCCTCAGGCACAAATGTTAGTAATTGCAGTGACTCTGAAGATCCTCTTAGTGGAGGCCAATTCTGTCTCCATGACGGAAACCAGGACCTCATTTATTCATTCATTCGTCAACAAATTTTTGAGTGCCTATTTGTGTCAGGACCCGAGGATATGAAGGGATGCCACCTCCTGGAGCTTTGTCCTCCCCCGCTGATGAAGGAGTCAGACCCTCATCACCAGTCAGGGTGTCCTCCCCAATGGACACAAACACCAAAGAAAGGCTCTGGGATCCTGCCGGTCTACCCACTCCTGTGAGTTTGTAGGTTTTTGTTTGTTCGTTTGTTGCTAGTTAACTTTATACTTAGAAAGAAGTTACAAAAATAACACAGAGAATCTTCTGAACACCTTGTCCCCAGCGTCCCCTAATTTGACTCATACCTTGCACCGTCAAAGAACAATTGTCAACAGTAGGAAATGAGCCCTACTACTCCACTACTCATTAAACTACAGAATATCTTTGGATTTCGTGACTTTTTCCACCAGCTCCTTTTTCTCTTCCAGGATCCAATCCAGGATCCCACACTGTATTTAGTTGTCATGTCTTCTTAGTTAGGACCGGTCTGTTATAGCTTCTCAGTGCTATAGACTGAATATTTGTCTCCCCCCAAAATTCCTGTGTTGAAGCCTATTTTCCAATGAACTCGGAGCTGGGACTTTTGGGAGATGATGAGGTCTGGGGAGGGGGGCGTGGGAGGGTCAAAGCCTCATAAATGAGATTAGTGTCCTTATAAGAGACCCTGGGGGCGCCTGGGTGACTCAGTGGGTTAAGCCTCTGCCTTCCGCTCAGGTCATGATCTCAGGGTCCTGGGATCAAGTCCTGCATTGGGCTGTCTGCTCAGCAGGGAGCCGGTTTCCTCCTCTCTCTCTGCCTGCCTCTCTACCTACCTGTGATCTCTCTGTCAAATAAATAAATATATAAAATATTAAAAAAAAAGAGAGAGAGAGACCCTAGGAAAGCTTTCCTACCCCTTCCACCTGTGAACACACGGAGAGATGGGGTCCCTTATGACCCAGAACGTGGCTCTCAGCAGACACCCACTCTGCTGAGAACTGATCTCAGACCTCCCGCCTCCAGGACTACGAATACAGGCCCTTACAAGCCACCCAGCTGTAGCCTTCTCTCAGGGCAGCCACAAAGGACTGAGGTGCTCACTCTTGCCTTGTCTTTCATGACTTTGACATTTTTGGAGCATACTAGTCAGAATACTTTGGAGAACGTCTTCTTCTGATTCGACAGAGGTCACACATTCTTGGGAAGGAGAACGCGGGGGTGGCCTGCGCCTCTCAGCGCGTCTGATCACAGGTGTGTGCTGCTGTTCTGTCTATCACCGGTGACACTGACGTTGGTCGCGCGGGTGAGGTGCTGTCTTCCAGGACTCTCCCCTGCAGCCGCATCATTTTCCTCTCTGTAATTACTAAACGTTTGGGAGCAGGTACTTTGAGATGATGCAAATACACCGCTTGGGCTTACGTTTTGCTGTGGGTTGTTTTTTTAAACTCATCCTTGCATTAGGCTTCAGAAGACTGATCATGCCTGACAGTCCGCAGCAGCCCGGCGGGGCCGCTCAGCTGAGAAAGTACACTCGCTGCCCTCTCCTTCGGTCTACCGCCCACAGGCACAAAGCGGCCACTTTGTTCCCACCTGGGGCATCGTGTGGGGGTTCACCCCTCACCAAAGAGACGAGGAGCCTGCAAAAGCCTAGAAAACAAGGCAGGTGGAAATACAATATAGAAAATAAGATAAAACCTGGAAAGAACCTTAAATATGAAGACAGGCTGGGGCACCTGACTGACTGAGTTGGTAGAGCATGTGACTCTTCCTCCTTTAATTTTTTTAAAAAGATTTTATTTATTTATCTGACAAAGACAAACAGAGCAAGAGGGGGAACACAAGCAGGGGGAGTGAGAGGGGTAGAAGCAGGCTTCCTGCTGAGCAGGGAGCCCGATTTGGAGCTCAATCCCAGAACCCTAAGATCATGACCTGAGCCAAAGACAGAAGCTTAACTCATGAGCCACCCAGGCATCCCAGCATGTGACTCTTGATCTCCGGGTTGTGAGTTTGAGCTCCACATTGGATGTACAGATTATGTTTAAAAAATGCATTAAGGGCGCCTGGGTGGCTCAGTGGGTTAAAGCCTCTGCCTTTGGCTCAGGTCATGATCTCAGGTTCCTGGGATCCAGGCCTGCATCAGGCTCTCTGCTCAGCAGGGAGCCTGCTTTCTCTCTCTCTCTGCCTGCCTCTCTGCCTACTTGTGAACTCTCTGTCAAATAAATAAATAAAATCTTTTAAAAATCCATTAAAAATGCATTAAAATAGGGGCACCTGGGGCGCCTAGGTAGCTCAGTCATTAAGCATCTGCTTTCAGTTCAGGTCATGATCCCAGAGTCCCAGGATCGAGCCCCACATCGGGCTCCCTGCTCAGTGGGAAGCCTGCTTCTCTTTCTCTCACTCCCCCTGCTTGTGTTCCCTCTCTCGGTGTGCTTCTCATTGTCAAGAAATAAAATCGGGGCGCCTGGGTGGCTCAGTTGGTTAAGCGACTGCCTTCGGCTCAGGTCATGATCCCGGAGACCTAGGATCGAGCCCCGCATCGGGCTCCCTGCTCGGCAGGAAGCCTGCTTCTCCCTCTCTCACTCCCCCTGCCTGTGTTCCCTCTCTGGCTGTGTTTCTCTCTGTCAAATAAATAAATAAAATCTTTTTTTTAAAAAAAGGTATTTAAATAAAGAAATAAATAAATAAAATGTGCCTGGTAGAGTACTGTATTTTTTTAATTAAAAATTGGGGGCACCTGGATGTCTCAGATGGTTAAGTGTCCAACTCTTGATTCTGGCTCAGGTCATGATCGCAGGGCTGTGGGATCGAGCCGCATCGGGCTGCATGTCCAGCATGGGCTCTGTCTAAGACTCTCTCTCTCTCTCCCTCCCCCTCTGTCTCTCCCCCTGCTTCTTCTCCCTCTCCCTCTCATTCATAAATAAATAAATAAATACATACATACATACATACATACATACATACATACATCTCTTAAGAAAAGGCAAACGGGGGCGCCTGGGTGGCTCAGTCAGGTAAGCATCTGCTTTTAGCTCAGGTCATGATCCTGGAGACCCGGGATCGAGTCCCACATCAGGCTCCCTGCTCGGCGGGAAGCCTGCTTCTCCCTCTCTCACTCCCCCTGCTTGTGTTCCCTCTCTGGCTGTGTTTCTCTCTGTCAAATAAATAAAATCTTAAAAAAAAAAAAAAAAAAACCTGAGAAGGAACTGAGGCACAATGGGGAGTAAGGACAGCTTGAGGGATGAGGAGTTCATTTTAAGAATTAAAGCAAGGAAACTTGACTCTGTCACTCAAGAGGGTACAAGTCTGAAACGCGCCGGTGCTGTGAGGCTAAGTAAGGATGCCTTCTGGACAGGCCTGGCGCGGGGAAAGCCAGCGCACACGCACCTTGCAGGCACACTGCCAAGCTGCTGGTGGGCCATGGCAGACACAGTGTGTGACTTGCATGGAGGGTCCAAGCCAGGCCAGCCATCCCCAGGTCTCCGTATGAAGAGGATGGGGACTTCCAGGCTTCTAGGCTTAGGAATCCATTGTTCATCTTCTCTGAACTACTTGGGTTGAGGGGCGGAGGTGGGACAGACAATGTCAGGGCCACGGCAAATGCTTCATTTTTCTCCTGCCTGTTTGCATCCTGCCCTAACAAATCCTCCCTCCACCTCCCACTCCAGGCACGGCCTCATTCATCCACAACCTGGGACCATACATCATCTTTCTAGGGCAGAATTAAATCAAGGATCTCCTACGAAGAAAATAATTTGATCTCACAATCAGATTAGCCCAGAATTCTGGTTATTAGCTACTGACTGTCCCTGACTCTTCAAGTCTTAGGTACTTGCCTGCAGGGGCTGCCAAGGGCGGGTAGCCCACACCGCTCCGTCTTGACCCACGGTGACCTTGCGGCTGGAAGGTAATGTCAGGTCTTGGCTCCCTGGCTTTTGGCCTATTTGTGGTCATGGAGACGGAGCCTCCTTCCTCATGGGGTTTTATGAGATATCATTGAGATAATTCTTACAGAGTGCTCAAAGGTGGCAGGCAGGGGAATGGGTACATGGTACGGATTCCCTAAGATGCACTTGTGTTTTTGAGAGTCGCCTTTGAGAGTTCAACCTTAAGCCTGCTTCTTCAGTCTCCGCAGTGATTCTGTAAGTTATTTTCCACACTGACACGGTTTCCTTTCCGCTTACCCAGTTAGAAGGACCGTATTTCTGCAACTGAACCCTGACAAAGGCAGACCAATGAGAGAAATGACGGATAATGTAAGCAAAGATAGGGGAGCCGGGGCGACTCGGTCGGTCAAGTTTCCAGCTCTTTTTTTTTTTTTTTTAAAGATTTTATTGATTTGACAGAGAGAAACACAGCCAGAGAGGGAACACACGCAGGGGGAGTGAGAGAGGGAGAAGCAGGCTTCCCGCCGAGCAGGAAGCCCGATGTGGGACTTGATCCTGGGTCTGGGATCATGACCTGAGCCGAAGGCAGTCGCTTAACCAACTGAGCCACCCAGGCGCCCCGAGTTTCCAGCTCTTGATTTTGGCTCAGGTCATGATCTCAGGGTCATTAGATAAAGGCCTGTGTCCAAATCCGTGCTGAGCGTGCAGCCTGCTTAAGATTCTCTCTCTCCGTCACCCTCTCCCCTTCACCCAGCCCACAATCACACCCTCTCTCTTCCTCCCTCCCACTCTAAAAAAAAAATATAAAGAAAGGGACATAATCATGGATATTAAGGTATTTAAATTATGAGAATGTGTATAATATTATGCTAATCAATTTGAAAACATTGGTAACAGTGATCGCTTTTCAGAATATATAAAGTTATTCAGATTTATAAAAAATAATGCAAAGAAACAAACAGTATGGAAATTTGAAAATATTATCCAAGAATTCCCTTCTGGACACATACCAGACCCAGGTGATTTTATGAGAAAATGATTTCTAAAATAGCAAGATATTTTATTTAACATCAACTGATGATTTTTTTAATTGAAAATAACTCCTTGTTTCTCTGACCTTCCCAGAGCTCATCATTCATCCTTAACTCAAAGGCGTTCACTGCTTTTCGGATAGGGCAGGGAGAGTGCAACAAAAAGGTGGTTGTTCAGTTTTGCATTTCAAGGCACATTCTGCCTTATTGGAGAGACAGAGCCTGAATGCCAAAAACACTTGATTTCCAGGAGCCAGATTTTTGAGAAAGAAGTTATTTTTTGTTTTGTTTTGTATTTTTTAAAAAAAACTTAACTTTACAAATCAGTGGCTGTAGACAGAATCATGGAAGGCACAGAGCTTAGGGTTACAAAAGGACAGACTTCTCCTTGGAGATTTGAAGGTAGTGTTCACAGATACCCAGTAAAGAGTCCCTGAAGAGTGCTCAGCACCCTGGCTTTCTCCCAGCTGAAATGGAAGGGCAGACTCCAAGAAACCCTGACTAGTTTGAATATACGAGAGCAAGGAGGCCCACAGGCTGGCTTTCCATGGCCCAGCAAGCTTTGGAGGGCATGGAACAAATGTGGTAAACTCAAAATGGTTGAGAGAGACATCTGGGCAGATGGCAGATGGGAATTTGTTCACTATACCCTGGACAGTTGAGGGGACGCAGACAAGCCCTAGGGACCCATGCATGTAGTGAGTGAGCAGGTAAAAAACCTGGAGAGTGATGTCAGGACAAGGGGGATGCAGTGTTGGTGGGCTCATGGTCAAGCAGGTGCCTTCCCATGGCAATAGGAACCAAAGAAAGGAGGTGAACCAGCACCAAATGACTCATCTCATGCTCGAAAGAGAAGTAAGCCTCCTAGAATTCAGATCACCATGGGAGAGGGAGAAGAAAGAGGAGAGTTGGATTTCAGTTCATACTCTAAATTGACATGTTTCAATGTGGCTAAAAGTAGCTAACAATGGGGCATGTGGGTGGTGCAGCTGGTTGCGAGTCCAACGCTTGGTTTCTCTTCAGGTCGTGATCTCAGGGTTGTGAGATCGAGCCCTGAGTCAGGCCCTGTGCTCAGTGCAGAGTCTGCTTGAGATGCTCTCTCTTTCCCTCTGCCCCTCCCCCTCTGTTCCTCCCACTCGTGCACTCTTTTTCTCTATCAATTAAAGAAGTATATATTTTTTTTAAAAAGTGGCTAAAATTTATGAGTAAGTTTTCTCCCCTCAGCAGAAATGGAGTGTCTTCAACTAAGTATCTGTCTTGAGAAGTGACAGTTTCATAGCTGTAACTCTGAACCTGGGTAAAATTCATACCTGCTATGAAAACTTAATGGCTACAGATATTTCCCAAGTCAAAAAAAAAAATGTTCACCATTAGGAAAATGTATAGGAAGTTTCCCAGTACATTTTATAAAACTAGCACAAGTGTGACAGTAAAACCTAACCAAGTCCAAAAGAGAGTAATTGCCAATCGTTCTTATGAATAGAAAAGCAAAAAGACCAAGCAGACTAGCAAGCCAAATCTAGCAATACAAAGAATACTTGACCACAACTAGGTTGGCTTTATCCTGGAAATGTTGGATGATTGAATATTAATGTATCTATTAATGCAATTATCCTTCAAAAAGTATCATTTCAATTCCAAAAACCCATTTGAAAATGTCCACTGTCTATTCTTAATATTGAAAAACATATCTTGGGGCACCTGGTGGCTCAGTTGATTAAGTGACTGCCTTCAGCTCAGGTCATTATCCCAGAGACCCGGGATCGAGTCCCACATCGGGCTCCCTGCTCTGCGGGAAGCCTGCTTCTCCCTCTCTCACTCCCCCTGCTTGTGTTCCCTCTCTGACTGTGTTTCTCTCTGTCAAATAAATTTAAAAAAACATATCTTTACAGAATAATATCCTTTGTTCATGGACTAGAAGAATAACGCTAAGATGACTCCTTAGAAATTAAAAAGCTTGGGGAACCTGGGTGTCTCTGTCGGTTACACATCTGCTTTCAGCTCGTTATGTTCCTAGGGTTTTGGGATCGAGCCCCGCATTGGGCTCCCTGCTTAGCCTCCCCTCTTTTGTGCTTTCTCTCTATCAAATAAGTAAATAAAATCTTAAAAAAAGCTTTTGTGCATCAAAGGAAACTATCACCAGAATAGAAAGCATTCACAAAATGGGAGAAACTATTTGCAAATCACATATCATATTCCACTTCTGGGTATATATCTGTTTGAGGAGGGCAGCAAGAAGGCAGGGCTGGTGGCGGGTTGGGATTAAAGAGGGAACTTGCCACTATGAGCCCCAGGTGAAGCATGGAATTGTTGAATCACTGTATTGCACAACCTGAAGCTGGTATCACATGTGTTAGGAGAGAGTGAGGGACAGAGAAGTCATGACTGCCAGTTGACCTGTAAACTGGGCTGGGACAGTGGGAGCCTCTCACCCCTCTCCCCCGTCCTTGTAATGCATGTTCCACTTGCCTTCTCTGCTGTCAGAAACTGCCCCAAGGATACAACCTCAAGACAGGCATGTGATGTTGAGACTATCTGGACTGGGTTCTTGCCTAAGCCCAGTAAGTCCTCTATACAAACATTTAAAATTCTGGCAGGCAGGTGTAGAGATCTATTCATCTTGCAGTTGCCCACGACAAGCCTCATAAGTCAGCTCCTTCGCTTATCAAACCTGCCACCTACCAACCTAGAGTATCTAGAGGGGTCTACCTCTTTCTTTGGTTTCTCCTTACCCCCCTGTACTAGGACCGGTTTCAGATTATACCCAGAAAGCTCCTGAGGACATTGCAAACCAACAATACTCAGAAGAGTTGAAAGCAGGACCTTGAAGAGATATTTACACTCCCATGTTCAATGGCAGCATTAGTCATGACGGCCCCAAAGAGGAAGCAACCTAAGTGTCCATCAACAGAGGATGGATGAACAAAATATATATGACATGTTATACAATGAATGGACCCTTAAGACATTATGCAAAGCAAAATAAGCCAGTAACAAAAGGATAAAGACTTTTATGATTCCACTCATTTGAGGTGCTCAGAACAAGTACTCAACTTCATTGAGACAGAAAGTAGAATAGTGGTTGCCAGGGGCTGAGGGGAGGGAACACTAGACAGTGTTTAATGGATGTGGACTTTCAGTTTTACAAGAGGAAAAATGTTCCGAAGTGGATGGTGGTGACGGCTGCACAACAATGAGAATGTACCTCATGTCACAGAAATGTGTATCTCAAGATGGTTAAAGGGGTAAATGTAATGATACATATTTATTACCATAATTTAAGTGAATAATTTTTTAAAAATTAAAAACCAACAGCATCTATAAAAAACTGCAATTATAGCCAAGTCAGTCTTCAGCAAGAAGCTCTTTCTAAACACAAAAATAACCAACACCACAGGAATACAAATAATTATAAGAGAATATTATGAAAAATTATATGCCAACAAGCCAGGCAATCTGGAAGAAATGACACATTCCTAGAAACCTATAAACCTCTCCTTCTGTCCCTCCTCCCCTCGTGCTCTCTCTCCCTCTCTCTCACTCACTCCCTTACTCTCTCTCTCTCTCAAATAAACAAATAAATCTTTTAAAAGAAATTGAACAGACCTATAACCAGTAAAGAAATTGAATAAGTAATCTAAAATCTCCCAACATACATAAGTCCAGGGCCAGAATGTTTTCCAGGAGAATTCTACCAGACATTTAAAGAAGAGTTAATACCTGTTCTTCTCAAATTGTTCCAAAAAATAGAAATGGAAGGAAACCTTCCAAATTCCTTCCATGAAGCCAGCATTACCTTGATTCCAAAACCAGATAAAAAACCCCACTAAAAAGGAGAATTAGAGACCGATATTCCTGATGAACATGGATGCAAAAATTCTGAACAAGATGCTGGGAAATCGGATTCAACAGTACATCAAAGGAATAATTCACCACAATCAAGCGGGGTTTATTTCTGGGCTGGATGGTGGTTCAAAAATCACAAATCAATCAGCATGTTATACCACATTAATAAAAGAAAGGATAAGAACCATTTGATCCTCTCAATAGATGCAGAAAAAGCATCTGACAAAATTAGCATCCATTTTGATTAAAAAAAAAAAAAAAAAAACCTCAACAGGGATGCCTGGGTGGCTCAGTCCTTAAGCATCTGCCTTTGGCTCAGTCATGATCCTGGGGTCTTGGGATCAAGTTCCACATCGGGCTCCCTGCTCAGTGTGAAGCCTGCTTCTCCCTCTCTCTCCCCACCCCCCATATTCCCTCTCTTGCTGTCTCTCTCTCTGTCAAATCAATAAATAAAACCTTAAAAAAAAAGCTTCTACACAGCAACAGAAACAATCAATAAAACTAAAAGGTAGCCTATGGAATGGGAGAAGATATTTGTAAATGACATATCTGATAAAGAGTTAGTATCTAAAATCTATTAAGAACTTATCAAACTCACCGCCCAAAAAGCAAATAACCTAGTTAAGAAATGGGCGAATGGCATGAATAGACATTTTTCCAAAGAAGGCTTTCAGATGGCTAACAGATACATAAAAAGATGCTCAACATCACACGCTCCTCACTAGGGAAATGTAAACCAAAACCATGATGAGATACCACCTCACACCTGTCAGAATGGCTAAAATTAACAACACAAGCAAAAATAGGTATTGACGAGGGTGCAGAGAAAGGGAAACACTTGTGTACTGTTGTGGAAATGCAAGCTGGTGCAGCCACTCTGGAAAACGATATGGAGGTTCCTCAAAAAATTATGAATAGAACTACCCTATGATCCAGCAATTGCATTTCTAGATATTTACCCAAAGGATACAAAAATAGAAATTTGAAGGGGTACATGCACTCTGGTGTTTATAGCAGCTTTATCAACAATAGCCAAACTATGGAGAGCACACAAATGTACATCAATTGATGAATGGATAAAGAAGAATTTATATAATATTTATTTATATTTATTTATATTTACTTATATTTATATAAATATAATAGAATATTACTCAGCCACCAAAAAGAATGAAATCTTGCCATTTGAAATGATGTGGATGGAGCTAGAGTGTATTATGCTAAGTGAAATAAGTCAGTCAGAGAAAAACAAATACCATATGATCTCACTCATTTGTGGAATTTAAGAAACAAAACCCCGGATCAAGTCCCACATCAGGCTCCCTGCTCAGTGGGAAGCCTGCTTCTCCTTCTCTCACTCCCCCTGCTTGTGTTCCCTTTCTAGCTGTGTTTCTCTCTGTCAAAAAATAAATAAAATCTTAAAAAAGAAAAGAAAGAAACAAAACTGGTGAACATATGGGGGGGGGGGAAGAGAGGGGGAAAAAAACCCATAAGAGAGTCTTAATGATAGAGAACAAACTGAGGGTTGATGAAAGGAGGTGAGTGAGGGATGGGCCCGGGTGGGTGATGGCATTAAGGGGGGGCACTTGCTGTGATAAGTACCAGGTGTGACATGCAAGTGATGAATCACTGAATTCTATCCCTGTAACCAATACTGCACTGTATATTAATTAACTAGAATTTAAATAAAAATCTAAAAAGAAAAATATATTAAAATAAATTAATTACATTACATGTAATAAATTACATTAAATCAAAACATATATGAGTAAAATTATACAAATTTAATATGAAAGAAGTTTAGATTTTTTAAAGAAAATTGAACCAACAGAGAGGTACCTGTATATCTAGTTGAAATAGATTAATATCTCGGGGCGCCTGGGTGGCTCAGTGGGTTAAGCGACTGCCTTCGGCTCAGGTCATGATCCCAGAGACCCGGGATCGAGCCCCACATCGGGCTCCCTGCTCGGCGGGAAGCCTGCTTCTCCCTCTCTCACTCCCCCTGCTTGTGTTCCCTCTCTTGCTGTGTTTCTCTCTGTCAAACAAATAAATAAAATATTTAAAAAAAATAGATTAATATCTTAAAATATCAATTATTTTTAAATGAATTTATAGATATAAAGTAATTCCAATAGAAATTTGTGTTTTTAGTGCAAGTTTAGAAAGTAAGTCTAAATTTCTTTTGGAAAAATTGATAGAGCATAATTGTCACGAAATTTTTTTTAAAACAGAAAGTTAATGGGGTATGAAGGGGAGAAAAGCATGTCTTATTTTTTTTTTCCTGTAAGACTTAAATAATTAAAGCATTATGTTTCTGTCACAAGGATAAATAGCTCAATGAGACAGAACCTAAAGTCTAGGAGCAAACATAAGTATGAGTGAATATTTAATATATGCTAAAATTCAGATTTTAATCAGGTAAGTGTAGAAGCTAGGACAACTGACTATTCAGGAAAACATTAATTCCAGACAGTTCAAATAGTTAAGCATGAACTATGAAACTATAAAAGAACGAGAAAAATAACACAAAGTATTTCTATGATAATGGGGAGGGAAACATCTTGCTAAGATTAAAAGCAAAGAAAAAAAAAAACAATAGCAAGGGCAAGATGGCAGATATCATCTGGGCCCAGGAGTTCAGCTGGATGGTTATCAAACCAGTGGGAGCACCTACAGACGCAACAGGAGACTGAAGAGAAGGTGAGCGGCAATTCTAGGACCAGAAAAGTGACCACTTTCGGGAAGGTAGGGCATGCGGAGAAGTGAATCGGAGGCGACACCTGGGAAGACAGACCGCGGGGTGGGGGGTGCTCCCGGGCAGCAGGAGGGCAGCAGAGCACAGAATCTGAAACTTTAAAAGTCTGCTCCGCTGAGGAACGTCGCCCCAGAGGCTAAGCAGGGGGTGGAACCCTCGCTGGGACAGTGCGGACCCAGGACCCACCAGTCACAGAAGGACCCAGGGAGCCTGAGCGCCGCAGGGCCCCCCGGGTATCTGCAGGGGCAGCCGGCCGCAGAGACGGAGCCGAGGAGGGGGCTCCCAGCTCGGGCTTACCTTGAACCGGGACCCAAGGTGCAGCCAGGACATTGCTCTTTGAGCAGGGACCCCATGGGTGGCAGATCTGGGGACACCCCCTCCTTCCACCGGGAGGGACAGCACAGGAGCGCGCTGCGGGAATCTGCTGGGTTTGGAGACTCCCAACAGGATCGCAGGCCACAGACAGGAACACTCGGGCACAGCTCGGGTGACACGGAGTACAGCTGGAGACCAGGGAGACAGGCGTGATTGGCTGCTTTTCTCTGGGGGCGCACGGAGGAGTGGGGCCCGAGCTCTCGGCTCCTCTGGGCCGGAGACAGGGCGGCCGCCACCTTCATTCCCGGCCTCCGAAGCTGGACGGAAAGCGCTCAGGGAACAAAAGGCCCGAGAGCGAACCTGAGCACAGCGCTCAGCCTGGCCCCTGGCGAGGGCGGGGCACTTCCGCCTCGGGCTAAGGCGTTTGAGAATCACTGCAGCGGCCCCTCCCCCGGAGATCCCCGAGAACATCCGGCCAAGACC
>PITA01031405.1:0-14998 GCA_004023965.1 Spilogale gracilis
GGGGGATGTAAGCTAAGGGAGTGAAGAGTATATCTATAATGATGAGCACTGAGTAATGTACAGGGTTGTTGAATCCACTATATTGTACACCTGAAATAATGTAACGTTATACATTAATTATACTGGAATTTAAAAAAATAAAAATATTTAAAAAGAAATGTTCTAAAGACACATAAACATCCACCAAGTACTTCACCCTCTCTTCTTCCCAGAGGTACTGCTGTCCCCTACCTGGTGTGCATAATTCCCATTCACTATAAGCTTTACCATGTATATTTGCATCCATTGATACTTTATTTTTTGTGGGTCACCTTGGATTCCAATTTTGTATCTCTCCCCACTCCCTCCACCACCTTCCCTATTTGTTAGTCATATAAGGAACACCAGAAGCAGAATCCCAGATGAAACAGAAAGAGGCCATAAAGAATAGACCACGAGCTTTAGGGTTAGGCAGAGAGTTAACTACAGACATGCTGCTGTCTACTTGGGGTGAATGTGGTCAAGCCACCTGACCTCCCCGGGTTTTAGTGTCCTTGCTTATAAACTGAGATGTTTTGAGGGCTATGTGAGATGACAAACCTAATGCCCTGTACTAGGCACAGAGCAAAAACTTATTGGTGAGAAGGAGGAAGTAACTGGTAGGAAGGAGGAGGCCGAGAAGAAAGAGGTTAACATCAATTTTCTTGGAGCTGTTGCCTGTGCCCAGCTGTCCTTACCTTGCACTCAGTACTTGTACAGTGGGTACTCTCTCATAGTACCCACTAGCTATTCTTGCCCACACCTTCACGTTGCCACAGAGTAGGACAGAACATGTACGGAAGTGTGACAGAAGAAATGTGACTCCGTGTACTCTTTGCTAAAACGTTGATTGAAGTCATGGGGAGGGAGGGTCCCTCTTAGATCCTCCCTCTGGCCGGAGGGCAGCGGAGACCTGAGGAAAGTGAGGAAGGAGGGAGGGAGGCCTAGAGTGTTCTGCCAAGTCACCCTACTTGGGGGAGGACATTCAGCTCAGGCCCTGAGCCCGGCTACAGAAGCTGTAATCCAATACCTTAATCCATTTCTTCTTCAAAGCGTTGCCCTTTGTGCCAGGTGGACAGAACCCGAGCGATGTTGCACTGCCCCTGAGAAGTTCTTGCACCGGGCTGTGTCATTCGGGTTGAGAAAATACTCAGAGGGGCACCTTTGACTCGGTTGTCTGGACAATTGTGACTAAGGACTGACAGTTTAAAGCACCTAAGGTTGTTTACAGAATTGTGCCTAGTCAGTGTTGCCAGTGAACTGAATCACTGATCCAATCACCCTGAGTGAGCAGAGTGGGCCAAAGAGTGTGCAAGGCTCTTTGACTACACAAAGAGGCCTCGTGCACCAAAGGGAGCCTAGTCTTCAAAGAGATTGGGGCTCTTTTGCCCTTTTGGAAATGGCTTGCAAATCCTCCTTTCCAAGAAGACAACAGGGCCTGGGAGCCGGAGGGTGGAAGGGAGAGAAAATCATTCCAACAAGGACTGGATTCTGGTGTCTCAGGATGGGGGCGGGGATTCCACCATCTTCCTTTCCATGGGCAGGGGCTGAATCTAGGCTGACGTGTCACAGCAGCTGTGCCTCCCTAGAACGAGCTGGGATAATTCGACTACTCACCGACCCCCACCTCAAGCTACAGCTTCCTGGGAGAGAGCCAGTCACTCTTCACCAGCCCCGCCCCTCGCCCTGGCTTGCTTTGGCTGCCGAAGTCAGTGGACCTCGAGCCGCTAATTTGTGAGGATGCAGGCTGCCGAGAGGATTGGTAAACAACAACCAGGTCTTCACCAGTTCAGAAGGGGCAAGTCACTTCTGTGTACTGGTTAAGTTGTAAAGCATCTCTTTTGGTCAAACTGTTTTTATTTTCCAGATACCTCTGAGGGATCTGATTTCTAAGAAAAGACCAAATATCATAAGCTATCACTGGATTCGCTGCATCAGTTAAGAGATGGGCCACCACGGTTTCCTTCCACCCACTACTCGCATTCACGACAATCTCCAAAAGCAATTAAACAAGCTCAGGGATTCCTTCCTTCACTAGGCACCTGCTGTATACGCTACTAGGCACTGTATGTAATGAAACACTGTAGACAAGCACAGAATGAGGCACTGGAAACGTGGAGATGGATTCCATAGAGAGCTTGCTGTCTGGCGGTAGAGAGACAACTGCCCAGAATGCCGTGTGGCCATCGGTCAGGCAGAGGTAAGTACAGAATGTGGTAGAATTTGAGAGGAAGGAGCAACTAATTCCACCCAGATGGAATCCAGAATGGAAGAGGTGATGTTTAAGCAGAATTTAGAAAGATGCAAATGATTTTGCAAAAGGGAGAGAGTGAGTAGGGAGAACACACGACAGGGAGGAAGAGCAGGCTGTGCGCAGACAACTCCAAGCAGCTGGAGACAAGCTAAATATAAGGTAGAGAGCCAAGAGTGGAAGGAGGCGATGGGGGAAAGTAGGTGGGAATCACACTGGCAAAGGCATCCAATATCATACCTTCATCTTAAGAGTGACCAGGAGACTCCTTAGAGGCTTTTGACCAATTGTAAATAATTCCCTTCCTATATACACGTTTATTTTAGCCTGTTTCTTCTTCAGGAGTACTAAGATTTGGAGATAAATGAGGACACTTCAGGGCATGTCAGCAGGAGCTCTCTGGCCTTGGGCAGGCCAGTACTACCTGCAAGCCCTGTTTCTCAGTGGCGAATTTCGTTTCCCTTGGTGAGAGATGAGGGCTTCACCTAGGACCCCAATAACTGCAGGATGAGGAAAAACTGCTATCAGGGACGAGTCAGGGACCACACCAAACCCCCATCCCCCAATCAATGACAACCCCATAGTCTTAATAGAGCACAAGTGTCACAAGGCTTGCCTGGCTGTCAAAATATTTAGAAGCATACTGAAATCACCCTCTGATGATAAGACTACCTCAGAAGTCAACATGCATGGCTTGAAGAGGCCTAAGTCATAAACATTTAGTCTCACATGTGGCTGCTACCCTCGTGAGCTACAGCCTTGAAAGAAAAGCAGAGTTCTGTAAAATGTGATCTGCCAGGATTTTCTTACCCCCATGGCATGATAATTACGATGCCTCTTATTACATTTAAAGGCTCGTCTGTGGTGATTCAAATCCTAAAGGAGGCTAGGGAGGCAGCTTTGCATTTTTCCTCAATGTATTTTGCTGAACCACCACAATCATTCACTTTTGAAACAATGCAAAGTGAAAATGAGTTTGGAACCACAACCTTGCTTCATTGCCTGCCCACCCCCTCCCTGCCACCTCCAGGCACTTCAAGGGCCCTTCTCCCAGCATTTTAGGGATTATCTTTGCGAGTTTAATCAAGCTTTACATTAACTAGTTAACGTGGCTAAGCCTTTGTGTGAGGAAAGAAACACTTGTCTGAAATTGTAACGCCCTAGATTCGTTGCATGGGGGGTAAAGGGTCTCTTGTCTCTCCTCTTATCCATTCTCTTTCTCTACCATGGGTGGAAAAAAAAACTTTTTAAAATTTATATGTATACAAATAGATATAAAAAGAATATATATAAAATTAATTTTTTTCTAAAAATCCTACAAATAATAAATCATACTTTAGAAAAATCCTGTGGTAAAACACGATTATTCCCACCACCCCTGCTGGTAAAGAACTAATCAGTATTAAATTGACTCATATTTCAACTAATACATTTCCTTATGAATTTAATTTACTATGCAAAAGAAAAGACTAGAAAAGGGTTGTGGTTGGACAGGGGGGATGCCTGACGGGTTAGAGGGACGGTACGGAACGCCTTCTAGAAATTTAAGGCAGTTGTTTACCTAACTTTGAAGCCGCTTTCATTTTCTGAAGGTATGTTTTGTGAATTACAATAACGAAATGCTGTGATTTTTTTTTCCCCTCAATTGAAGACATTTTTTAAATGAAGCTGGGTAAAGACACTAAGGTGAAACCTTAGATATAAGCAAAATAAAAGCAGTTGGGGGTTTCTGAGACATTGTTTGTCTTGAAAGTGATGTGGAGAAGCTTGATCAAAAGCCTCGTTTTACTACAGTCATGCTCCATTATGGAGGGTGGGACCATGGGCAGGGTGGGGGGAGGGGAAAATGAACCGAGCCCTTTCCCAGACCTGACCTGGTTGCCAAAAGTCACTGACCAAAGTAAATCTCCCTGGCCTGCTGGTGCCCACGACCTCTGAGGTGAGTCAAATATGGATTCAGATGAAGAGAAGAGTAATAGACCAACAAAGATCAGTCCCTTCAGGAAGCTCCTTATGTCCATACCTCTGAGCTAAAATGCCTCCCCGTGCCTTCTTAGATGATCCTTAAGTCAAAGAATGTGACCCTGGGAAGTTTCCTCCCCTCTTTGGACCTCAATTTCCCTACCTATAAAATGGGGAGAAAACTATCCCTTCTCCAGAAGCTCCCAGATGATGTAGATAAAGCAGTTCTTGCAGGGCAGGTGTGAATTCCCAGCCTGTGTTTAATTTGTATTCTTGTTTTTAAATCTGGCAACTGGGACAGAAATGCCCTCATGCACTTGTTTGGCGACCCCATCCTCCAAACCCCTTACTCAGGTGACTGACGTCCAGTCCCCAGCCCCCGCCCCAAACTCATTCCAGACTAAAGAGTTTTGATCCAGCATGAGATTGGTTTTTGAAGCATTTTAGGTTTGTTTTCTTTCTCAGCCCAGTGGTGGGTTTTGACATGCGTATCACTTTATTTTGAAAGTAATCTGGTTTCTCTGTGGATGCCTAAGACGGGAGATTAAAGTGTCATGAAACCATTTTTGTCACATATTTCTAGCCATGCACACCAGCACACTCTCCAGCACACAAAAGCCCCTCAAGTGGGCTTCTCCCTCACTTTACAATCCTACAGGAGCAGCGAATTGATTGACAAACCTGAAACAAAAGAGGGGCTAAGAATCCAGGTTGGCCCGGGGCCTGCAAACCTGTGCAGGTTTCAAAACTCCTCAGCATGAAGAACTTTCAACACCATCTCCAGCCTAAAGGTTACTTGGGGGCAAGTTATTTCCTCTAATGCCCTGGTTTTAATTTCTTACTGGTTTTTCCTTAAATATGAAAATAATGAGTGCTCTACTCTTTTTAAGATTTACTTCAAGATAATGTAAAGTAGGGCGCCTGGCAGCTCAGTGGGTTAAAGCCTCTGCCTTAGGCTCGGGCCCTGATCCCAGGGTCCTGGGATCGAGACCAGCATGGCCTCTCTGCTCAGCAGGGAGCCTGCTTCCTCCTCTCTGCCTGTCTCTCTGACTACTTGTGATTTCTGTGTCAAATAAATAAATAAAATCTTTTTTTTAAAAAAAAGATAATGTAAAAAGTGATTTTTCTCTCCCCTTTTCACCCCACCCACTTATCTTATTCTTTAGGGTTATCGTTACAAATAATAATTTGTCATCATATTTTTAGGACTTTTGCCATGCACATAAAATAATCCCTGCACAGAGATTAAAAGCAAAGGTTCTAGGGCTGAACAGCCTAGATTTCAGTCAGAATCAAGTTTTGTTTTATTTTTAATAGGGGTTGTCTTAAAATATTGAGGATCTATAAACAGCATATTAATATGGTTCCCCAGGCTTCTTTCAAGGATTTCTAAACTTAGGTTTAATTTTGAATTAGATTTCAAAGTGCTGAAGACCCTCAGGGGCCACCATACAAGGGTCCTCTGGTCTTCCAGCCTCTAGACTTCAAGCCCTAACACAGCATTGCCAATTGTCTAAAGGATTCGGATTATATCGTCTGCTCCTCCCATTCCCCATAATGGGACATGTTCAGTGCCCCTTCCTCAACACTCTTGCCTATGACATCCTATTGGACACATCAAATTTCCTGGGAAGACTTTTCAGATACCCCTCCACCCTACCCCAACATTCCTATGCTTCATCGTGGCAACTGACACCCTAAATGGTAATCGTTGGCTTGTTTTTCCTCTTCTCCCCAGTAGTCATTGGGCTCAAGAGAAGGGACTCCATGTATTCCTTAGCAGAGTGTCGAAAACAGCATATATGGTTGGTGCATAGATGGAGGCATGAGTGATGGATGACAGGAGTTGGTTGCAGTGAGTCCTTTCCAAGGCTGCACCATAGTTGGAGGGCAAGGAGACAGAGTTAGTGGCTAGGAAAAAATTTCAGAGATCTGATAATGTTGCATTAGGTGGATTCAGTAGCTGGAAACTGAGAATCACCCCCACCTACCTGAAATGGGGTGAGGTGGTTTTTCCCTTTATTTTCTACGCCATTGAGCTCCTGTCTCCTTGTTATCTTGAGTCTTTGAGGGGTAAGGGAGACTAGACTATATTATCTCTAAATAAACATCTATCTGAGGCAGCAGGATGAGAGGATGTGGGGGAAATGTGAGGCTAGGCTGCAATGGGTGCCTGTGTGTTTGGGGGAATGAGGGAGCTGTGTGTGAAGCCCTCAGGCAGGTGGCTAAGGAGGACTGTCTCCAGAAATCCTTACCACCCAGGTGGAGAAGGGAGGGGCGGGAGGGTGTGTGAGTGGCATACCTGTGTGGGAGTGCTTGCCCACCTTCCCTCCATGTGGTGTTGGGGACGTGGAGGGACAGGGAGGTTTATGCCTCAGCAAATGCATCAGTATCTGTACAAGTGTTCTTCCATCAGGGTGAGTGGTGGGCAGTAGAAACAGGTTCCCAAGTATGTAGAGTTTAAATTTCTAGTAACTTGGTGACAGTTGTCTTTTCAGGGAACAGCCCTCCATCATTTTTGGAGAATCCTCTCCCATGCTAACAATACTGTAGCTGTGGTATTCCGTTCATCTTCCTTTTGAGATGCTGGGTCACACATAGTCAAGTCCACAAGTTAGAACCAAGTTTTGTTTAAATTTATTGCAAGAGAGATTGTGTGTGTGTGTGTGTGTGTGTGTGTGTGTGTGTACACACGCATGTGTCCAGCGGATTTTTAAGACAGTTGGCTAGAGAGAGAAGGGCTGCAGAAAACTTTCCTTTCCAGAAGAAAATGAGTCCACCCTAGCCCTAGCCTCCAGGCTAGGGAAGGTAGCGGGAAGCAGGAGAGCTGAGGGCCAAGCTCAGAGGCCCTGTGCGCCTCTAGGAAAGGGCCAAAGATCAGCCTGCCTGCGTCGCTGGCCCCCCCATCCCCAGACCCCCCACATCAGGGCAGGCTAAACATGAGGAGGCTTCTGTCTCCACGGCTGGAAGAGAGGCGCCCTCGTTAAAACTCAGATAAACAGTTTATCAGGAGATGAATGAGCCACTGGGCTCCAGACTCGTCTCCCCTTCCCCAGCGTGGAGCCGGCTGGGGAGGGGGCCCGCAGGCGCCTGGAGCCAGACCCGGGAAGGGAAGGGGCTGTCCATGCTGGAACAAGCTAGCCAAGCGGCTTTCCTCCTTTGGTCTGTACTCCTTTGGTCTATAGCTTTGTCTCTATTCTTGGAAATTCATTTCACATTTATTTACCCATTTTCCCAGCTCACGATGTGAAGTTATGTCCCTTACTTTCTTTTTCTCTCCTCTTTTCCCTCCTCCCCCCCTCCCCGTGCTATGCCAGTTAGAACTTCACTGTTAGAATCCCATCACCACCTGGACATGCCAAAAATCAGAATATCATGTGAAGCTAAAGGGGCCCCATCCTGGCAGTGCATCCTGAACTGACAGGGGCTCCCCCAGCCCCTGGGAGGGAATGGGGAGTCCACTACCCTGGCCTGGCAAGCTCATATTATTCCGGCAGTCAGGAGAGGAAAGTGACAAGCCTTGTGGCTGATTTTTCCTCACTTTGCGAAGTTGGGTCAAATCCAAAAATGCCATTTTGGGTCTCACTAAGAAAAAGCCCATCAAACTTGACATTTATGGGACCCATGAGACAGAATCAGAGGGTGATGATTTTCATATGCCTGGGATGATGCCAGGCCTAAAAACTGGCAGTTCTCCTGTTGTCTTTATGATACTTCATGGTGCTTCCGCCTCTCGGTGTCCAGGAACCCCAGAGAGCTAAAGTGACTTGCTCAAGGTCACAAAGCTGGTAGGTTGCAGGTTTTTTGACCTTAAGCCCCATGTCCTTTGCAAATCAAAGGCAGCTGCCTCAGGTCTGTGTTTCCAGAGCCAAAGAAGCAAGAAGATTGTTGTCTGTGCAATCAGTGGGAAATAGGTAGGATACATAAAAGCACCCTCGGGGTCCTCTTGCCCTGACCTGGAAATGCTGAAGCTATTGTTCAGAGGAGCACTTGAGTTTTCCTTGCCCAGAATGTTTTGCAGCTACAGACATCATGGGATGCAAATAGTCCAAAATGGACCTACGCTGCTGATTCACTAGACTCTTCCCTGTGGCTGCCTGAGTCCCTAGCCAATCCCCCCCACAAAAGTCCAAATACATCCCTAGGGCTAGGGCATGATCAGAAATTGAGCATATGGCCATCCCTCTTCCTACAGGCCCATTTCCCTCCCCACAGCTTCCATTTGAGGAAATACAACCCTCTTTATCCTGCATGTCAAGCTCCTTTTTCAATAGAGCCTCAAAAGCATTGAAATGGGTCCGCTGTGGAGTCCCCCAAGAACTTCCAGTCTCTGCCCCACCTGCAAACTCCTGAAGGCCAGCAGCCATTGAGAATAGCTCAGCTGCACGTGCTAAGTGGACAGAGAGCAGGCTCAAAGGTACTGGAGTTATTTCCACAGCATTCCCTGTAGTTTCCAGCCTCTCTGGCCCAAACATGAGATGGTTGGTCAATTGAGGGCAGTGAGGTTGTCCTGATGAACTACCATTTGCTGAAAGAATATTGCCCACTATACACTCTGCCCCAGGGGCTATGCTAAGCTAGACATTCTCTACCTCCTCTATGTAGCATGAGTCTGAGAGGTACGTGTCATCCCCACTTTACAGATGAGAACCTGGAAGTTTGGAGGTCAGATGCCTATGCTAAGAAGGTAACAGAGCTGGTGAAAGGAGGGCCAGCATTCCAACCCGAGACCCACCCACAGTGAAAGAGGCTAAGGGTAGTTTGAAAACACTACACTTTGCATTCTAATTCTTTTCACTTTTTTCCCCCCAGTAATCTTAGTATATTACAAAATTTCAAACAACAAAGGAAGGCACAAAATTGTAATATTTATCGAAAGTGGGTTTGGGTTTTAAAAGTTGTGAAACACTAATCTGCAGTCTTCTGGGAATTTATAGGGTTTTTCTTTCCCCCACACTCTTTGGATGTTTTCTTTATATGCTTGTCATACCCCGCTTAACTGGACTGCAAAAGTCTAGGAGGGTGGTGATCGACCGTGAGTTTCCCTCTTTTGTGTTTCTCCCCCTTGTCTTTACCCTGTGGACACTCTATCGCCAGGTCATCCAACCTATTGTCTAACATGGTTTGTTTTTCATTCCTGAGGGAACTTTTTTGCTGTACGGTCAAACCCACCCAACCTAAATAAAGGACTAAAGGAAACGCATTGGTTTTCAAACACAAATAGGTGATCTGAAGGAGAGGGGATGGATGAAACAGAAAACAGAACAATAAAACGTCACAAAATTGGAGCCTACAGTCTCAGGGAGACTGAATCAGAACTTAACTTTTGAACTCTTCACTGAAAAATTATTTAGCCGTTAACATTCACAGCAGTGACAAAAATCACTCTGGTGACCACTAGATCTTCCTAAGAAAACAAACCAACACCAAGGCCCCATATTGCACACCAGAAAGAAAGGGGTACAGATGGTGTACAAGCCTCCTATGCACTAGCTTCTAATCGCACCATCATTTCCCAGTCAAATAAATTCAAAAAAACCAATGGGTTGTTCTTATCTCTAGTTCATGTGTCTGTGTGTGTGTGTGTGTGTGTGTGTGTGTGTGTGTGTGTTTGCTGGTTCGAAAGTTTGAGAATGTTTAAGAAAACGTTTTCAGCTGAAACTGGCCATCCCTCCCAACTGCTGAGGTTTTGCAGAAAGACTGTTCTGTGAAAGAAAGTGTGTTTTCTTCCTTAGACAGATGATAAATTCATGGGGGGCAGGGAAGAAGGGCGAGGGCACAGACAACACAGGTTGAAAGGAAAAAACAGATCTTTGGGGAAAGAAAGTAGAGTGATTTAGGCTGTCACAATGAGACCTCCTAACTCCACTCTGTGGAATGCTGGTAAATACTTGAGTCATCTACTCCAACTCCTTCTTCTTCAACTTTTTCCAGACTCCAATCACATCCACCACAAAGGAAACCAAGTTTGGGGTTTAAAGCTTAGATTCAGTTCTTCATCCAAGGGAAAATTAACTAGAAGTGTCATTTCAACATCCATCCCCTATCAATATACTTTAGGAAGAGAAAGCATCACGCAGCCTGATTTAGAATCATAGAAAGGTAAGGCTGGAAGAGGAATGCAACTGTATCACTAAGGCAGAGAGTAAGGAATATGGTGCCATAAAAGTGACTTGTCTGGGGTCAACATATGAGGGCATACCCCAGCCAGAACTCAGGCCCCCTACCGCCAGTAAGTCTTTCTTAAGTTTTAGGTCTCCACTCTTGCCCACTGAAGCAGATTTAGCGGAAGCAGAAGGTGCAGTCTATTCCTGTGACATCTGGAGGGCGTCTGGAGGAATCTAAGTTAAGTTTGTTTACACTGAGGGCCTAGAGAGCTTGGAGAGAACCGACAGAACCAGAACAGGCCCAGTAGCGCGCGGGCGCACGCAAACACACGCACACACGCACGTCCACACAATGACACCGACACAGAAGCAGAAGCTGAGCTGGGCATGGTGGACCGCAGAGGAACCCACCTCTCAGGGCCGCCCCTGCCAGCGCCAGGTGCAGGACTCGCTGGGTGTCAGCAGAGGGCGCGCCGCCCCCAGGGAGCCGAGCAGCAGCCGCGCGGAACCCGGCAGGCTAGGGGAGCCACAGGCAAGGCAGACGCGCCCCTACAGCTCGGCCACTCAGGGTGCAGGACCCGGCCAAGGAGGAGGAGGGTGAGGAGCGGACCCCCCTCGTGGGCCCGAGTAACAGACGTGCAGGAGTGCTTCCTAGGAATTACATCACGCTGCGCAATGCTGCGGCTCTCGGACTCCTCCTGCTCAAAGTGTGTCCGTGTGTGTCTGTGGTGTGTGTGTGTGTGTGTGTGTGTGTGTGTGTGTGTGTGTACACACGCCCTTGGGGGGAGGGGACATAGACCATGCTTGGGAGAGAGGAAGGCGAGACGCTCCCGGGGAAAAAGCTCCATGCACATGGAGAAATTCCTTGTGCCGAACTGCACCGAGAAACGAGCCCCCAGCACCTCCCCGCTGCTTCCCTGCCAGTGAAAAGCACCCAGCTAGTGAGAACCCTCACAGCCCCACCTCGAGCACCCCCCAAAACCGGCCCTGCACCCTCCAACCCGGCTCCAGTGCCGCCGCGAGCTTTCCCCAGGACTGGCCCTGGCGGGGCGCCTAGAGCCCCAGTTGCATTGCTCCAGGAGAAAGGAGGGGGGCGGTGCATTTTGCAGAAGGAGAAGGGGGGGTGGGTGGTGGGGGAGAGAGAAAATTGCGCGGAGACCTGCCAAGCGCCACCGCCGCCGCCACCGCCGCTGCCGCCGCCGCCGCCGCCGCCGCCTGTGAGCTCCGGCGGGCAGCCGGACTGTCGGCTTCCCGGGGCATCTGGGTCCGGCGGGGCACAGCCCTGGGCGCTGCCGAAGCCGCCGCCGCGGCGAGTGCAGGCGGCTTCCCCCGGTGCCTGTGCCGCTCCAGTTCCTCGGGGGTGGAGAAGTGGGGGGTGGGGTTGTTGTTTGGGGGGAAGAAGGGGGAGGGGGCAACGCCGAGAGAGTCAGTGGTTTCCATGGTGATGGAGCTGAAAGTGCAGGAAATTTAAAGGCTTGGACCCTGCGAGACAGACAAACCGGTGCCAACGTGCGCGGACGCCGCCGCCGCCGCCGCCGCTGGAGTCCGCCGGGCAGAGCCGGCCGCGGAGCCCGGAGCAGGCGGAGGGAAGTGCCCCTAGGACCCGCTGGGCCAGAGGCGCTGCACAGAGCGGCGGGACGACGAGCAGCGAGAGGAGGAGGAGGGGAGAGCGGCTCGTCCACGCGCCCTGCACCGCCGCCGGCCGGGGAAGGCAGCGAGGAGCCGGCGCCCCCTGCGCCCGCCGTCGCCCTGGAGAAATTTCGGATGCCCCGCCGCGGCCGCCTGCCCGAATAGACCCGGGAGAGGAGTTGCGGCCAACTTGTGTGCCTTCTTTCCGCCCCGGTGGGAGCCGGCACTGCGCGAAGGGCTCTCCCGGCGACTCATGCTGCCGGCCCTGCGCCTGCCCAGCCTCGGGTGAGCCGCCTCCGGAGAGACCGGGGAGCGCGGCGGCGCCGCAGGCTCGGCGTGCTCTCCTCCGGGGACGCGGGACGAAGCAGCAGCCCCGGGCGCGCGCCGGAGGCATGGAGCGCTGCCCCAGCCTGGGGGTCACCCTCTACGCCCTGGTGGTGGTCCTGGGGCTGCGGGCGGCACCGGCCGGCGGCCAGCACTATCTCCACATCCGCCCGGCTCCCAGCGACAACCTGCCCCTGGTGGACCTCATCGAACACCCGGACCCTATCTTTGACCCCAAAGAGAAGGATCTGAACGAGACGCTGTTGCGCTCGCTGCTCGGGGGCCACTACGACCCGGGCTTCATGGCTACCTCGCCCCCCGAGGACCGGCCCGGCGGAGGCGGGGGGGCGGCCGGGGGCGCCGAGGACCTGGCGGAGCTGGACCAGCTGCTGCGGCAGCGGCCGTCGGGGGCCATGCCGAGCGAGATCAAAGGGCTGGAGTTCTCCGAGGGCTTGGCCCCGGGCAAGAAGCAGCGCCTCAGCAAGAAGCTGCGGAGGAAGTTACAGATGTGGCTGTGGTCGCAGACCTTCTGCCCGGTGTTGTACGCATGGAACGACCTGGGCAGCCGCTTTTGGCCGCGCTACGTGAAGGTGGGCAGCTGCTTCAGTAAGCGCTCATGCTCCGTGCCCGAGGGCATGGTGTGCAAGCCGTCCAAGTCCGTGCACCTCACCGTGCTGCGGTGGCGCTGTCAGAGGCGCGGGGGCCAGCGCTGCGGCTGGATTCCCATCCAGTACCCCATCATTTCCGAGTGCAAGTGCTCATGCTAGAACTCGGGGTCCCCTTCCCGTACCCGGACAATTGATGGAACCCCACGACGCCTCCCCCCCCCCCCCGCACCGTCTCCAACCAGTTCCACCACCCTCCCTCGAGGGGATTCAATGAACTTTTTTTTTTTCTGGCTACAGAGACCTAGCTTTCTGGTTCATGTAATGCACTGTTTAACTGTGTAGGAATGTATATGTGTGTGTATATATACGGTCCCAGTTTTAATTTACTTATTAAAAGGTCAGTATTATACGTTAAAAGTTACCGGCTTCTACTGTATTTTTAAAAAAAAAAATAAGCAAAAGGAAAAAAAAAAAGAACAGAGCAGAGAGACTTATTCTGGTTGTCGCTAATGTTAACCTGCTATTTATATTCCAGTGCCCTTCGCATGGCGAAGCAGGGGGGAAAAGTTATTTTTTCTTAAAGTACAAAGAGGGGAGAACTTTTGTAGAAGGACCTTTAAAAAGCTATTTTCCATTCTTCGGAAAGTGTTTTGGTTTTCCTTGGACCTCGAAGAAGCTATAGAGTTCAATGTTATTTTACAGTTATTGTAAATATAGAGAACAAATGGAATGACTAATCATTGTAAATTAAGAGTATCTGCTATTTATTCTTTATAATATCCCGTGTAGTAAATGAGAAAGAAGTGCAGAGCAGGATTAAAGAAAACCACTAAAATCGACTGCGCTCCACACTGCGATTCTCTGTGTTGGTGATTGATGGGGGATGTGGGGGCTGGTGGGGGCGGGTAGGGGTGCCGCTGTGCTTATGATGCCTGTTGGAAGAAGGGGCTCATCCCTTCTTCTGGTGTGATGGGAGATGACCGCTCAGTTTTTCATGGGGAGGGGGGCGAGAGTTATTCTCAAACCCCTCACTCGAGCATCACGTGGCCTCCGCCCAGTCTCCCAGCTTTTTCTCCCTATGTCACCAAAGCTCGGGCCCGTCGTGACCTCGACACCCAGCCGGCCCCCTGGAGCTGACCCCAGGCTGGGCCGAGGGGCGGAGGTGGGGGGGGAAGGGTGGGCGGCCGCTTTGTCCTGCCTGACAGGCCCTTCACAATGGGGACACGTGTCTTTCACACCTACCCTGGGGGCGGAGTGCCGCTGAAACTTGACCCCCGAGGAATGGGGGGGGGGAGAGATCAGAGCGCGCCCACCCAGATCCCGCCACCCCTCCTGCCTCGCACCGCCGCCCCCCCATCAATAACCAGCCTATGTTAACCCTTTGCACGCTCGGAGCTGCAGTGATGCAAGCTGAGGCGATCCGGTCCTTTGGAATCAACACTCAGGCTCCGGGATCCTGCAGGTCTGAGCCCCCAAAACCCCAGGCCCTCAGCCGGAATTGTTGGGTACAGCTGGGTGATTTGACACTCGCCTCCCCCCGCCCCCGCGCTCCAGGACCTAAGGAAGACTCTGCGGGTCAGGATTTCGGAAGGGTCTGAATTTGGGTGGAAAACGCCACCCCTGGGATCTGCGGCTGAAAACGGGGTGCGCCCTCCATCTCCTGCTCTGGACACTTACTCCGCTTGGGGGTGGGGAAGGAGGAGAACTCAGTACCGGGATCTTTGAGCTTTAGGGTTAGAGAGGGGCAGGAGACGTGTTACCCCTTAATGGGATGCGCAAAGTATCACCCTCACATCACCCCTTAAAAAGTCAATTTCTTGGGGCTGACGCTCGACTCCGCTGCGTCCCTCCGCCTCAGTCCGTGGTGGCGCCCATCCGCGCAGCTCCACGTGGGCCGGCTTCCTGACACTGCTCAGCGCTCCCTTTATTTATCTTGGACTCCAAAGTCGCTCTCTTTTGCTCCCTTCCCCACCCCCCTGCCACCTCCCCGCGCCCCCCTCCCGGCATCCCTCCTCCCCCCCACACACACACCCCGGGGCCCAAGTCCCAGCGAATCTATGCTAATTATTTCAAACCTGCGCCGGGTCCCCAGCGCAGTC
>PITA01031406.1:0-15262 GCA_004023965.1 Spilogale gracilis
TGGCGCGCTGCACAATGGCCACTCCGGGCAGCATCTCGTCAGCCGGCAGCTTCTGATAGGAGAGCAGCTCCAGGGACAGCGAGAAGGACACGTTCACCTGAGCCCGCGTGAACAAGCCTGTCACCTGAGGCTGCCGGAGGCAGGCGGCAGCTTCCCCCCACCCCTGGGATCTCCGTCCTCCTTCCCTCCACGGCCCCCAGGGCCCAGCAAGGCCCCAGCCCGGCCCCTGCCCACACCCAGCCTGCAGGGCCGGCCCAGACTGAGCCGCCGGCCTCCCAGCGCCGCTGTCTGGTGCATTCAGTCCTCAGACACGGCGCCCTGCTCTGTGCCCAGCACCCGTCAGTACTGGGGACGGCGCCCTGCCTGCCCGCAGGAGCCGAGGACCTCGAGGGGAGACTACGCGCAAACCGCCCTTTACCCCCTGGCGTGACCCGGGCTGCGGGTATGGGATGAAGAGTGGGGAGACATGGAGACTGAGGAGGGGCAAGAACAGGGCATGGGAGCTACTGGTTAGGGGCCGGGGAGCGGGATGCCAGGATTCTACGTGGGCACAGGGTTGGGCGCAGTGTAATGTGCCGAGATCAAATGCTCCCGCTGGGAGTGGAGGTACAGGCATGGGCAGGACTGGGTAAGGACAGTGGAAAATTGAGTTTGGGCTAGAATTCTGGTCAGGACCAGAGGCCTGAGTCAGCACCTGGGGGGTGAGAAGTCCTACTGTGATGAAATGTCCTCTCTCAGAGCCCTGGGGCTTCCAGAGGCATTTTAAAGGGACCTTTACTTGGTAACAGGCTGTGGTTTCATGGGCGCCCTGGTGGAATAGGACCTCTGGTTGTGCTTTGGGGCTGCCTCAGTTTACCTCTGAAGAAGGGAGCAAAGGCTAAGTGAATTGAGGGTGCCCTTCTCTCCTGTAGCTGTTGCCCCTTCCATGATGAGGTCTGTTGGGGGGGATCTGTCCCCTAGCCCAGCACCTGGCCCATGGCAGGCTCTCAGTGAACCTATCCCGAAGTGCATGGTCGGTAAGAGCACGACTGCTCACGGAAGCTCTGGAAGCAGACGCCATGAGAGTGCAGTGTCTGACACACGCATGCAGGTGCGGTGTGCACACATCCCGCCGCACGTGTGCACGTGTGTGAGAGGAAGGTGCCCTCTGGCCCCAGTGATGGCCTGCAGAGCCCCACTGACCAGCATGTTCTCCTGAGGGTAGAGCACCAGCTGCTTGCCACCTGCGGCCTGCTCTTCCTCACACCCCTGTTCCCGGCCAGGAGCTCTGCGGCTATAGCTGGCCCCTTCTTGAGAAACCGAGAAGGGCCTGGAGACCAGGAGCCGGAAGTACTGCGGGATCTCGGTGGTGTTGCTCAGCTTCAGATGGTGGGTAGTGACCAGCTCGCTCAGCACCTGGGTGGCCACAGAGGCGGGGGAGGCAGGCTGCACCTCTCCTCTCCTGGGGTGGAGGCACTCCTGGGGGAGGAGGACCCAGACTGTCGGGGGGCACAGAGGGATCTCTGAGGCCCAGCTGGACTGGCAGGGCTGGGGGGCGGGGGAGATAGAACACTTACCCCAGTACAGCGCTGCTCCAGGATGAGGTCACTGGCCTGGTGCCAGAACTCCACGCCACCCCCGTAGTCCAACTCCACGCTTAGCCTGCCAGCAGGGAGCACAGCTGGGCCCAGGGGCCTCCCGGCTGGCCCACTCTGCTCATCTGGCCCCCGCCGGCCTTTGCCTGGGCTCACAGGCTGGCTTCTCCCCCCCATGCCTGTCCCACAAGGGGGTCACGGGAGGCCCCGTCCGCTCACTGTGCGGGCCTCACGTAGCTACACAGGTCCAGCTTCAGGGGTCCCGCGGCAAAGTCTTGCAGGCGAAGCCTCCTCCCTGGAAGCTGTCTTTCCGCCTGCGGAGCCCAAGCTGATTACGGGTGCTCCTGGAGCTGAGGGGGGCAGCAGGCCCGCTGGGGAGGGGGTGGCCGTGGCCCTACCCCAGGCCGGAGGGCTCACCTCATCATCCAAGCTCATGAAGCCCAGGGCGTAGCCAACACACTCCACTTTGTGAAGGATATCCGGGCCCAGGACCATAGGTGTGAAGGAGATGGAGACGGTGCTGCTGCCCCCTGCAGGGAGCACCTGGCCCAGACAGCAGCGTCAGCGCAGCCGCAGAACCGCCCCCCAGCCGGAGCCGCCGCTGCCCAGCCCCGCCCTGACTCACCACCTGCTTGGGGCTGACGCTGTACAGGCGGTCGGCCGGCACCCCGTCGTGCTCCCGCAGAACGACAGAGATGAGCTTCTGCGAGGCCCCGTCACTGGCGCAGGAGGGGTCCTCGGCCTGTCATCAGGGAGTCGCTGAGGCTCAGGGAAGCTCAAGGCTCCCGACCCGCCATGCCCCTCGTCCCCTGCTCACAGACTGCGCCGCTCCGTGGCTGGAGTCCGACACATTGGAGGAGCTCGACACATTGGGGGGGCTCAGGGACCCGAAGGAGCTGCTGCTGCTCTCAGGGGTCTCTTGGCACGAGAGGTCCTTCCCAGCTTGGCCCCGCAGTGGGAAAGGTGGCCCATAAAACACCAACAGCTCCACCAGCCGGTCCTCCCTGTCTTCCGGCGTGTAGGTCTCCCAGTCTAGGCGGATGTCTGTGGGAGGGAGGGTGAGGGCTGAGGAAGGGGCAGGCGAGTCTAACCTGGACCCCCTCCCTGCAAACCCTACTACTGCCTATTCTGCCATAGGCAGGGGGAGGGGGGCCTCGCCTTCTCCCTAATGCCACTTCCGGGCCAATTCTCGTTTTAAGAACAGTCCCCGGGCTATGTCAGCGAGCTCCATCAGCCCTACCCTATGGACCACAGCAGGCAGGTGCTCCCAGCCAAATGCACCACTCCAGGTACTTGGGGCTTTCCCCACAGCGCCCCCCCCCCCAGACCCTCCAGCCCCTCTCCCTGCCTTCTCCCCTCCAACATCTCCCGCTGCACTCACTTCTTTCCCTAGCTGGACTAGTCTGGACACCACCGTGTCAAGCTCCATCTTGCCAGGATTCTCATCCTGCTTTACCCCCAACCTACCCACCTGGCAAAGCCTAACCCTGGAGAACTGAACTGACCCTTGGCCCCACTCTCACGCCTTCCCCATTCTCCTGATAGCTGAGCTGCCTCCTGGGCACTGGGCTGCTGGCCCCAGCTCACCTCCCCGAAGCCCCCACACCAAGATGGCCCTGAGGTCCCATCGCAACACCCCCACTGGTCTGCAGGCATCGAAGCCATCCCTCCCACCTCCACCCCCTCTCGGGCCAGCCGTGCCCAGTCTCCTCACCTTAAACAGTCTCCCTCCACCAGGCAACCTTTCCAAACCACCTCCTCTCCCTCCAAGCACCCTTGTAGGACCCTGTCCACCACTGCCTCCTCACTCTGCTCTCAGCCACTCCCCAGCTAACACCTGACTCATGGCCAGCCCTGCGGGAGACCTGCTGAACCCCAGGCTCCTGAGCTCACATTTCTTCAAGTTACTTCCTTGGCACCTGCCTCTTACATCCACCAAAGCCCCTTCACCAAGGCCACTGGTGACCTCCATCCCCCTGAAGTTCAGTAAAGACAGAGAAATATGCATGTGATGATGAATCCTGAGGACAAGAAGGGAACCATCAAGACAAAAGGTAGAAGAGACATTCCAAATTAAAAAAAAGGAAAATGGCACAAGGTCACAACAAGCAAAAGAAAGTCGAAAAAATAAAATCATAAATATATAGACTGACCTTTCCTATTAAAAGATAATGTCAGGGTGGACTTTCAAAAAGCTCAGCTCTCTGTTGTTTACAAAGAAACATCAAAATGATAAAGGGTAAAAACGGGGAAGGGCAAAGATGAGATTCAGTTCTCAAATGTATCTAACAATGCGGCAGCTAAGAAGTGAAACTGTGGGAAACACCAGATTTTTCTTTTTAAGCCTGGTGGGGTTTTGTTTGTTTGTTTAGTATTCTCTACACCCCAATATGGGCTTTGAACTTAACAACCCTGAGATCAAGAGGCATGTGCTCTACCAACTGAGCCAGCAGGGTGCCCCGGGAAATGCCGAGAAAGCCAGTGTGAGCAGGGAATTCAGTGCCCCTTTCCGAACTGGCCGGACCAGGGACAGATGGAGCAGGGACCGGAAGGGCCGGCACTCCCCGGGGCACATTCCTTCCAGGCACCAAGGAGCTTAAAGTCAGAGCTGCCAGGCCCTGGCCCTAAGGACTGGCTCAGCCCCTCTTGGCCTAGCCTGGGGATGCCTGCCACCCTGGTCCACCTCCAGACGGCCAAAGCTCCTCCTGCAGCCCAGATACCCTCCATTCCCACACGCTTCCCCAGGCCGAGCTGGTGCGTCCTCTCTCCCAGACGCCCCTCCCCGCACGCGCGATCCGCCAGCAGTCCCCCTCAATGCACTCAACCTGACGGCTGCACCCCCACCTGCACAGGCACCTCTCAGGAGAGAACCCGCTGTCCTATTCCCTCAGGAACCCCAGCAACTTGTACAGCACTTGGCTAGGGATGAGAAAAGTTGTCCTTCCCTGTCTGTCTTTATGCAAAGTGAACCTGATGAGAGCAGGGCACCTGTGGCCCCGGAGACGGGGAGGCGGGGGGCCCTCAGGGGCGAGCAAGGGCATGTCCTGTGCTCACGCATGGACGGCTATCTCTGACAACCCCCGACCAGCGAGTCGCTCGCCACCTTGGCCTTCAGGGGCCTCCCTCGGTAACCACGGCCTACCTGGACTCCTGGGTCTGTCACGGGCTGTCAGCCTCCCCCAGCCTTGTCCCTCCCAGTCTAGCCCACCAAATGCCACAACGCGTCACAAGAGCCCCAGTTTTCTCTCAAGAGCCTCTCACCACAGGGGCTGGAGTTATACAAGCGAAGGACCCGTGTGACTGTGTCTCCTCCAGAGACCTGGGTGCCGAACCTGGGGACAGGAGACGGGGCTCAGCGCAGCCACAGCCGGCACCCAGGGCTGCTCACAGAGGGGCCGAGACGGGGGCCCAGGCAAGGGGGAGGCCTGCCGTGGTTGATCTGGAAGTCACAGAGACCTGGGCTGGTGGCCTTCCCCGTGCGGCACCCGGCACCCCGGTACCACCTGCGCCCCGCCCCACCCCTGCTTGATACCGGCACATACTGACAGGTCCCCGCCCCTGGTGTGTGGGGTCCCAGGTCTGGCAGAGACCTCAGGCCACCCCGACTACTTGCTGCTTCTCCCCTCCCCACCCCAAAGCCCTGTGCAGACAGCAGCCATGGCCTCGAAGGCCGCCCTCTTCCAGGGCAGCCCTGGCCTGGGGCTTTCTTGCTGGGTGGCACCGAGAAGCCTTGGGCCCGCTGGAAAGCAACAAGGTCAGTATGGGCAGCTAGGCTGGCGGCCAGAGGGCTTCAAGGGTTAGGGGATGAGGCTGGTGGGGTCACCTGATGACGGGTTCCTTCTGCAACTGGTCAGGGGAATAATAGGTGGTCTTCCGGGAGCTGATGGGGCAGCCCACCACTGCCATATGCACCGGGATGACTGCTGGTGGCAGGTCTCCCACCTGCAAATGCACACCGGTCCTGTGTCCCTCTCATCCCCTGCACCCATGGGACTCCCTGGTTCCCCATTCCCTCCCTCCGAGGCCTTCCCTCCAAAAGAACAATGCACCCAGCTCACCCCTCTGGACTGAACTAGGAACTCCTTGTTGGATCATCCCTTCTTATTTGTCCCTGTATCCTCCACACTCTGGAGGCCCCCACAGGAGCCCCATGCACCGCAGGCCCCCCTTCCAGGCTGAGTGAGTGGGGGACCAAGAGGAGAATGCACTGCGGGCTAGCTAACAGTATGGCTCTGGGGGCTCTTACTGCCTCACCACACCCACTGCTCCTCCAGGTTTCGAGTCCCAGCCCAAGTAGGCAACCTATCAGATTCCTCTGCCCTCCTCAGTGTGCCCAGCCTCTTGGGACCCCATGGGAAAAGTTATGAAAGGTTCTGCTCCCAAGAACCCCTCCTGCCCGAATCCCTGTGGTTGTTGTGGATGTGAATGCTTATCCCGAGCTCAGCAGGCATTGCCTTCCAAGCGGGAGAGACCAGAGAGGCTGAGGGCCAGGAGTTGCGGGAGGGAGGGCCTGAAGGTGAGGCCGGGCTCAGGCTTACCGTGCAGATGAGGTTGTCCCAGTACTCGCCCCACATGTTCGCGTAGCCTGTGATGTTGATGCTTAGCTGCTGGTGGGCCCCCAGCATGCCCTGGGAGATGTGGGGAAAGAAGGCAGCTCCTTTCCCACGAGACAGCATGCTTTCCATAAAATCTGGGTGATGACCAGGAATGGGGATTCAGGACTCCAGGGCGGGAAGGAGGTCCAAACCCTCAGGAGTTAGCAAAGCACTATACCAGACCAGCCACTCCACAGCCTCTCTGTAGACCCTCCTCCTGGGAGCCCAGAGTCCAGCAGGCAGCTGCCCTCACTCTCAGGGGCCAGGCCCCAGTGAGAGCCCACGCCTCTCAGTCGCCACCCATCCCAAATCAGAACCCGGCCCTGTCCACGGGCTGTAGGCTGTAGCCAAGAGACGGCCCCATTCGAAAAGGGTGCACTGTCAGGCAGAGGGCCGTGGCCATCTCAGAGGTCTTGCTAGAAAAGACACTGGGGTCTGTAGACGTGGGGTCTATGACCAGGGTCCCCTCCCTGCAGCAGGCGGCCCACCCCCTGAGACGGCACCAGGAGCCCCTGCTCTGGCCCACCCTGGGGCTCTTACTCAGCTGCTCTCGCTTGGCCAAGTGTTCTCGAATCCGAGGCGTCTTCAGCAGGGCAGGGGGCATGTCGGGGCTTCCCCAGACAGGACACAGAAACAGCATCAAGCCACCACGGCTGTTCCCAGAGCTGAGCCATGCGTCCTGGCGACTAGCTTCCTACCGGGTGCCCAGTGAAGGAAGGCGGCTCTGCCTGCTCCTCCCAGCGGAGAGGTCAGGTCTGCTCACCTCCCTCTCTGCTCGTGGCACCTCCTACACCCCCATCACCCAAAGACCCCCAGCCACAGGCCACCCCCAGCCCAGGGACTGCCTTCCAAGAAACGCAGAGGGGCGCTGGGTAGAGACCTCTTCTCCCCAGGCTCTGCCCTGCTGACCCCAGATACCAGCCCAGCTGAGACTCCTCATCTCTTGCCTGGCCTCTGCAAAAGGCCCTGGTTCCAGTCTTCCCTGCTGACACCTGTCCAGCATGGAGCACGCACTAACGTCCCCGGAGTGGGAAAGTTGATGGCTTACAAACCACAAGTGGCTCCCCGCCACCCATGGCAGTGGTTTTTAAGTTGGGCTCCCTGGCTCAGGAGACAGAACAGTGAGGCCTTCGCTCTGGTGTGCTGGTAAACTGCCAATTGCTGTGGCATAAATACTTTCCCCGTGGCTGACGTCCAGCCACAGCTTTGCAGAATGCCTCCCGGCTCCCTCCACGGCCAGGACCTTCTCCCTCCCCCACTGGCCTGAGCGCCGCCTCATCTACCAGGAGCACCCCCAGTACCCGCGCCCCCCACCTGCCTTGCCACAGCGCTGGCCTCTCCCAAAGGCCCCCTAAGAGTCTGGGAGATGGGCGCTGGGAGCCGTGTCTCTGCATTTCCCCATGTGTCCTTGTGAAAGCATGCCTGTCTCACTCTGGGGACACACAGCTGCTGAGCAGGGCAGCCCCGCCTGGCCCTGTCCTCCCTGGGAACTGCCCCTGAAAGGAACCAGACTTACAGGCTGGCCTTCCGGTTCAGGCTGTTCGCGGGACTCCCAAAGTATTCAAACTTGAGGGTGAAAGGCGTCTGTATCGGGGAGCGGTTGGTCAGGATGAGCCGACAGCTCACGCGGGTCCTCAGAGGCACCGTGGAGCCGAAGTCGAGGCGGAGCTCCTCCAGGCCGTCCGGCCGCAGCTCCGTGCTGGGCGCCCTGCCCCGGGCCCAGGGCACTAAGTACACGCTACCCTCGGCCCTGCCCAGAGAGCCCACTGGGAGTGTGAGAGCCGTTGACACACTAGGCTTCACCCTTGGGTGGCCTCCCGTGAAGCTGCCAGCCCAGACACATCCTTCTTGTCAGCTCGTGATGCCCCAAGGGGCATCCACCACTAACCCTCTGACCAGGGCTGACTGGCCTGTCTCCCAGCGGCCGGGCCTTGTGTGGGACAGCCCAAGCTGCCTACAGCCCTGTCCCCTGCATCTCCCACCAGCCCGGATGCCGTGCCTCCAAGTGTGTGGGGAAAGACCACACAGAGGGCAGGGTTCGGGTAGAGAGATCTGCTCCCTGAGAAGAGATGGCGGCCCCTTCCTGGCCCAAGGAATCGGCTGGGAGCAGGCTGATCCCACGGTGTGGTGCTAGTCCTCTGTGTGGTCGCCTCGCCCTCAAGGCCTGGTCCCAGCCCTGGGCTCACCTGCTGTCAGAGTCCTCCATAGAGATGGCAATAGCCACTTGCAGTCCCTGGGGTGTCCCAGAAATGCCCAGAACCAGGGGTTCCTTCATGCCTGACACGGTACAAGGGAGGACCAGATCGCTCAGCTCTTCCTATAGGAAAGCCCACCGAGGGTGCATCACTACCCACGAATCCCAGGACTGGGCCTCAGATGGTCCTCCCTAGCTGTGGGGCACTCAGCACAAAGGCCCTGACCTCTGTGGAAGGGCTCCCCAATCCCTCAGTGAGCCACCACCCACAGCCCAGCCTGACATCCCACACCCTGGCCCCTTCTTCAGGGCTCCTGGTTGAGTCTGCTCCAAATAGCCGTGCGTACCCCCGTGAAGGGAGACCCTCCGAGCAGGCCTCTGCAGAAGCTATACACTTATTCCGGTGAAGCTGTTACCACAGGGATCAAGCCCCTCCTGAGTGAGGCTGGCTCCGTGCCTGCATCCAGCTGCCTATTACCCTAGAGCTCAGACTCAGCTGAGAAAGAAGTCTACCGTCTCCGGGTTTGCCAGGGAGAAATGGGACCGGTTCTGCAAGTCTCCACAAGGAAGAAGTCTCAGCAATCCCCAGCCAAGCCCTGAGCACATTCCACCCCAATGGCCGTC
This sequence comes from Spilogale gracilis, assembly GCA_004023965.1. NCBI lineage: Eukaryota > Metazoa > Chordata > Mammalia > Carnivora > Mephitidae > Spilogale > Spilogale gracilis. The sequence goes on from PITA01031406.1 coordinate 8,988, forward strand.
CTGTGGGCCATGCCAGGGAACAGCTGTGCCCTGTTTCCGGGGAGGCGGCCACCAGGAGCACCCAGCACAGGGCCTGCCGTGAGCAGCAGCTCTGCTCCGCATCTGTGGGCACACTGGGAGCCAGGCCCACCTATGGCTGCAGAAGAGGGAAGGGTAAAGCTGGTGCCAGAGGCTGGACAAGGCCAGTGGGTTCGAGGGCACATTCAGGCCCGCTCCAGGCTTCTGGACCTGTATCCCTAGAGGGCAGGCCTAACAGGAATGGGGACCCCAGGCCCAAATGCAGGAAATCTCTTGCCCTCTTACAGGAGTGGGGCTTGAGGCAGACCTCCCTGTCAGCACAGACACAGTTACGGGGTACCTTCGTAGTTCCTCAGGCCTCCTCACCACCTTACTCACCTGGGTGTGAGCAGTCAACTCCAGGTTGAGCTGGCGCTCCTCACTGGGACCCAGTGTGCCGCGTCTAGGGGAGATCTTTGCTGTGCAGACGCTTGCTTGGCACCCTAGAAGCTGGCAGACATAGGGGTATGTAGGCCCTCTTGTCACATGCTGGGTTCCGAGCACGGACCTGGGGTCCAGACAGCGCTTAGCAATGGGGCACACTCTGCTGGAGGTTGGCAGTCTGGGGGGCCATGGCAGGACCAGAAAGGGCTGGGTGCTTACTGGTGGGGATCACCCACTGGTCCCTTCGCCTCCCCTCCCCAACCTGGGGCAGACCTCACGACTGCCAGGAGTTGCCTGGACTAAACAAACTGTGCTGGGAGGCCTAGGGTGATGGTGAGCAGAGGGCAGTTGCCTCTGATGCAGAGGACACGGCCCCACCTCCCATGGCACACAAAGGAAACTCTACAGTGAGCCCCACGTGTGGTGCCTAGGAGGGCTCACAACAGCTATGGGGACTAGTCATGGGTAAGTGACTCCGTCTCAGGTAGGGAACTGGAATTCCCTGGAGGCAGGGTGAGGAAAAAACAGACCACATGTACTGCTCCTTCAAGGAGCCCAGCATGTCTGAGCAGCGTGGGGCAAGGTGCAGGTCACGGGAGAGAGGCGAGCCTCTGTTCTGGGGTGCACCTGGCAGGCAATTGGAGGCAAGTCCCTCTCACATGGGCTCCTGGTGCTGAGGGCTGCAGACCCGGTGCCAGACAGCACAGGCTCACTTACCTTGCCCCAGTGGAACCGGGTAGGCAGGAGGGTGCCATTGATGAGTGTAATGGTTGCCTTGGTGGGCACGCCCAGGTAGAGGTTCGTGACTTCCACGTGGCTGCTTTGTAGGTACACATGGGGCTCCTGTACCTCAGCATACACAGGAAGGTAGCTGGAACACAGGAAATAAAATATACTGATGAGAGAAGAAACAAAACCATCCCTCTTTGTCGATGACATGATGGTCTGGAAAATCCCAAGGAGTCTATATTTTAAAACTTCTTAAAAAACAGAATAACAACAACTACTACAACAAACTCCCACAATTAATGAGTCAGCAAAGTTACGGGGCACAAAATCACATTTTTTATATGCTAACAATGAGCTTGTGGACATAGAAATTAAAAATACAATACTATTTATGTTTGCTCATAAAAACTGATTACTTAGATATAAATCTAATAAAATATGTACAGGATTTATATGCTGACAACAAAACGCAGATGACATTAATCAAAGATTTAATAAAAGGAGAGACATACTATATTCATGGATTAGATGACTCAATATAGTAGAGATGTCAATTCTTCACAAATCGATCTACAGGTTTAGCATAATTCTTAAGAAAATCCCAGAAAGGATTTTTGTAAATAAAAACTCATTATAAAATTTATATGGAAAAACAAAGAACATAGAATAACTAAAACAATTTTTAAAAAGAATAATGAAATAAGAAATCACTGTACTAGATGTTAAGACTTACTTCATGGCTATAGAAATCACACACAGACCAATGGAAAAATATAAAAAATCTAGACATACAGCCACACCAATCCTTCACAAACTTTTGAATGACAGAGAAGGGGAATAAATACTTCCAAACTTATTCTAAGATGTAACAAAACCAGATAAAGACATCTCTAGTAACAAAACCAGATAAAGACATCACAAAAAAACCACAGACCAGTATCTCTTCTGACTACAGATACAAAAATCCTCAATAAAAAGTCAGCAACCCAAATGTAGCAACATATAAAAAGGATCACACACTGACAAAATGGGACTTTTTTAAAGAACATAAGGGTGGTTTTAACATCCAAAAGTCAATGTAAAACACCATGTTGACACACACTAACGACAAAAAAGATATGATCATTTCAATAGATGTAGAAGAAAACACTCGAAGAAATCTAACATTCTTTCAGTAGAAAAACAATCAGCAACTAGGAATAGGAGGGAACTTCCTCAACCTGGTAAAGGACATCTACAAAAAAAGCCAAGAGCCAGCATCATACATAACAGTGAAAGACTGAATGCTTTCTTTTTAAGATAGGGAACAAGACAAGAATTTTTGTAAATAAAAACTCAGTCTAGTTTTGCCATTTTTATTCAACACTATACTGAAGTATTAGATCCAACAGGCAGGAAAAAGAAATAAAAAAATCCAGATTGCACAAGAAGAACTAAAATTATCTCTATGCATGGATGACACAATCTTCTGTTTAGAGAACTTTTAGAAATAATAATGAATTCAGCAAGGTTGCATGATACAAGATCAATGAACAAAAACATTTGTATTTCTAAAAAGTAGCAATGAATATTCACAATGAAATTAAGAAAACCAGTCCATTTCCAAAAGCATCAAGAATGATACATACAAATAACTTTAACAAAAGAAGTAAATATTTATACACTGAAAATGCCAAAACATCATCAAAAGAAATGAGAAAAGACCTAAATAAATAGAAAGACATTTCATGTTCACAGACAAGAAGACTTCATATGGTTAAGGCAAATACACTCCCCAACTGACCAACAGATCCAATATACTCCCTAGTAAAATCCCAGCTGGCTATTTGCCAGAATTCATAAACTGATCCTAGAGCTCATATGAAAATTCTGAGGGCCCAAAATAGCCAAAAAAATCTTGAGGAAAATAAAGTTGGAGAATTCATATTTCCTGATTCCAAAACTTACTACAAAGCCTCAATAACCAAGAAAATGTGATACTTAGCGTAACAATAATTATATAGTTCAATGGAACAGAATTGACAACCTATAAATAAACCTTCATGCATACAGTCAATTGATTTTAAGATTTTATTTTTTCAAGTAACCTCTATACCCAGTGTGGGGCTCAAACTTAACATTTGGGTTCCCTGCTCAGTGGGGAGTCTGCTTGTCTCCCTCGGCCTGCTGCCCCTTCCCATACTCATGTACTCACTCTCTCAAATACATAAATCTTTTTTTTTGTAATGCTGTTGGAACAACTGGTTATCTGCGTAGAAAAGAATGAAGCTGGATCCCTTCCTCATACCATACACAAAAATTAACTCAAAACAGATCAGAGACCTAAATGTATGAGCCCAAAGTACAAAACTCCTAGAAGAAAATCTTTGTGACATGAGATTAGGCCGTGCTTTACTTATTAATTTATTTTTTAAAATATTTTTCTAATTTTTATTTTTTATTTTTCAAGATTTTATTTCTTTATTTGACAGAGAGAACACAAGCAGGGGAAGCAGCAGACGGTGGGAGAAGGAGAAGCAGGCTCCCCACTGAGCAGGGAGCCAAATGTAGGGCTCAATCCGAGGACCCAGGGATCATGACCTGAGCCAAAGGCAGACGCTTAACAGACTGAGTCACCTAGGCGCCCCAAGGCAATGGTTTTTAGAAATGACCTCAAAAGCACAAGCTACAGGAGAGAAAAATAAGGTGGATTTCATGGAAGTTTAGAATTTTTAGGCTTTGCAGTATACCATCAAGGAAGTGAAAGGATAATCCTCAGAATGGGAGAAAATACTTGAAAATCATATACCTAGTTAAGAGATGCATATACAATACATAAAGAACACTTACAACTCCATAATAAAAAAAGACAACCCTATTTTTTAAAAAACGGGCAGAGATCCCAATAGACAGTTCTCCAAAGACATACAAATGGCCAATATGCACATGAAAGATGCAAACATCATTTGCCATCAGGAAAAAAATAAATCAAATCCTCAATGAAATCTCACTTCACACACACTTTGGGACGACTACCATCAACAGGTCATGAGGATGTGGACAAGGAGCCCAGCAGGGTGGACAGGGCTGGAGACTGGGCCCGCTGCGCCACTGTTACACCCGCACCATTATATAATATCACACACCATTTGTGGAAAACTGTGCATACGGAATAAAGAAGTAAATACGGTCTCTTCTAATGAAAAAGAAAAAGAAGGGCAGACGTGATCAGATTAGCTAATCAGAGAACAGACTACTTAAAATCCCTGGAAGAGAAGGCCCTGCAGAGCTCCCCTAACAACAGAGCGGGGTGCCTCGGGCAGGAGGGGCCATGGGGAAAGGGCGAAGGACTTAAGTCACGGCTGCGCGGAGGTGAGCGTGGCCAGTTCAAGGCCCCAACACCGAGTTCCTGCACACGGGAGGGCCACCCAGCAGCACAGCGGGAGGGGGTGTGGGGCCGAAGAGAGGTCAGGGCCCATCCTGCAGAACACGGGGCCTCTCAGCTATCACCGGGGGAAAACCGTCGCGGAGATCCCTTTCATTCCTATTGACAGATGAAGGAATGCAAAGATTTGAGCAGCTGGCCAGGCTGGGCTGATTGTCTTGGCTGCCTTCCCCAGGGGCGCCTTCCTCGTCCAGGATTCAGGTTGCTGGGTACCCCGGGGGTGCTCACGGCCACTTCGTTCCCCTCTTCGGCCACACCCACTTTCTCAGAAACCTAGGCCACCCGCGGCTCCTGTAAATCGCCTTCCTCTCACACTCCGAATCCCGTGGGGGCAGCCAGGGATCGCTTACTGTACAAGAAACCCCCAAAGCGAAGAAGGATCCCAACCCAAACATGAGCAAACAAAGATGAGTTTCCTGGGGGGATCTGAGACGCTGTTGCATCCGTCAGACAATAACAGATTCCTACCAAAAAAAGGAACAATCCGAGAACAGAAAAGCTTGAAATTTAAAAATATGGCTGCCAAAAGAAGGGCATCCACCACACACGGAATTAGCGTCCTGCAAGGCCAAGGACGGCTCCCAGAACAAGAAGCACGAGCCCCGCGAGCCAGCCGGTGCGGGGAAAATGGTTAAGGCCCGCAGGGGCTGCAGGCTTTGCGGTCCGCGGTTCTTTCGCAGCAGCCGGCCCCTCCCGCTCCGCCCCCCGCCCGGGGAGGGGGTGGGGTGGGGAGGCACGTGACCACAGAGGGCCAATCGGCGTGTAGCTCCGGAGAAAGCCCGTTTCGTTTTTCTCGAAGGTTGTTAAGCAGGAAGCAAGTGTGTGAGCCTGATCCCTCAGTGTCCCCCCCTCCCCGGGGCAGAGGGCAGAGGGGCCAAGCGCCCCTGCCACCCGGAGAGAGAAAGGCGAACGGAGACGCGGAGTTGGAGGCGGGAGACAGGGGAGAGGGAAGGAGGCAGAGAATGAGAGTCGCGGCCGAGCAGACCCAGGAAAAGCTTGGAGCCCCTGGATTCAGCAGGGCGGGAACGCCCAGCTGCGGGAGCCAACGACTTCCCGGTTTTGCGGAAGCTGATTACATCGGCGTTTCCAGCACCTACGCCTGCAAACACTCCGGTTCACGCAGGGTCCTTTAAGAACAACAGAGATAGGAAACAGGCAGACTTAATAAAAGGCGTTCTGCCAAAGGAGAAAGACTTAACCTTGATATTTGAGGCCCGCAAGATGCCACGTGGGACCAGTGACGCAGATTCCCATTGAAGCCCGCGCTGGGTAGAAATATATTCAAACCAATGGGACACAAGTGGTACTACCTCCTCCCCCCCCCGCCCCCATCCCAACCATCAGGTGGGCTCATTGAAAAAGTCAGATATGATCTGTCACCCTGAGAGTGTAGGGTATTGGGCAGTCTCATAGGCAGGAGGAGGAAGTACAAAGTAACAGTCTTTTGGGAGGATAATTCAAGAGGATCCATGAAGATTTAAAACAAGCACTGAAGCGTTTTCCTAGTGAAATGCCAAATGATGCAGAAATGACTATAATTAAACACAGCCAAAGCATCAATACATATAGAGTTTCAAGAACAATAAAAAGAATACTTGTGTACCACGCTTGCCTGGCTTAAGAAAATGAATATGATGCTTCACAATAATTGGGGAAGGGATGAAGGCTATGAATGAAACAG
>PITA01031407.1:0-15156 GCA_004023965.1 Spilogale gracilis
AAAAAAAAATTTAGTAACAATAAAAAAAATAATAATAAAAAGTTAACAAATCAAGTAAGGATGCAAAAAATTAAAATCATATAATTAATAATGTGATGCATTTTATATAGTAAAATATAACAAATGTAATTATGGCTGCTGTAAGGAATTAAGAATTTTAGTGCATGAAAATAAGTTATAAAAATAAAATGAAAGAGCAAACACTTGTAATGTGAAATTTGAATTGAAAATAATATTAAATAATGACCTTTTTTAAAAAAACATGTATTTCTTGGTTATGTCCATTTAAAGGGCCTAAAAGAAATGACTACTCAGCAGCAGTAAGTTGTCCTATAAGCAGAATGCAGCCCATCACCACCAAGGTTCCCTGGAGAAGTGTCTGGTTACAAATCTGAAACATAAAATATAGATTTGCCTGATACATCTTGTTCCAGAACTCAAGGACCCTACCATAAACTAACAGAGTTAGGTCCAAATGAAAAGAATCAGCATGCAGAAATATGAACACATACACACCAAAGGGAACAAAGTCCACAATTTAATGATATCTATTGCATAGAAAGACACATGAGTTAAAAATAAAAACAGAAAAAAGAAAACAGGAATGTATAATAATATTTAATAAAGAGAAAGCTAAAATGAAAAAAAACCTCAATATTTGAAATTGAGAAGAATTATTACAACAAAATAAAAACTAGTTAATAAATGTGGAAGGAAAGGTAGAATTTAAAAAAGAAGTGGACTTCTCATTTCCAATTTCATATGTACAAAGCTTGGAAATCACCACTCTATCTTAACAACTGATAAAATACTGAACAAACTGAAAAATCGACAATTCTTCATGGATCTATAAGGTCACAGGACAAGCTCTCACCTCAATTTTGAAGAGGCAGAAAGGCGAATACAAGGAGAGACTGAAGAACAGAAACTGCCACAGAACCAGGGCAGGGAAGGAAAATCTAAGCTTTAATTAACAATTGGCTGGAAATCCAATGTGGACAAATCTAAGAGTTAAAAACTCCACAGTAGCCCTTACAGCAGTCCTAAAGAAACTCCCACACTTTCATATGTCACCACCAGGAGCTTGACCAGAGTCTCACAGCAAATACCAGAGAATAATCCCTTCATGCTTCTAGCAGAGAGAAGAGGGGCCAATTGAAGTATATACAATAACATTCTTCTTTTAACAAGGCCTGCCTTCAGGAGAAACTAACCAAAGCTTAACCTGTCTTAACTGACCTGGGGAGGGAAATAATCAGTGAGTTCAGCCTTCCACGGGGAAGAAAGGAAACACCTAAATCCAGCCTCTCCTGGCCATCCTGTCCCACCTAAGGAGAGAGAAAAACTGAGAAACACTTGTGAAGTTCATAGGCTAGAGGAGGCGCACTAAAAACTGAAACCTAATCATAGGACTGTATAATTATTCCCCTCCAACATATAACCATCACATTACTAAGGACCTATTTAAAATAGCAGTTACTTTTACCCACAACTTTTACCCAGGCTATCAAGAAAAAAAAATTATAAGGCATACTAAAAGACAAAAATGAAAATTGAAGAGGAAGAGCAAAATCAGAATCAGATATGACAAGGATGGTGAAATTAATTAGACCCAAGAATTTTAAACAACTAGGATTAATATACTAAGTGCTCTAATGAATAAAGTAGACCGTATGCAAGAACAGAAAGGTAATGAAAACAAAAAGCTAGAAATCCTAAGAAAGAATCAAAGAGAAATGCTAATGACAAAAATATTTTAATAGAAATAATGTATTGGATGGGCTTACGATAGACTGTACACAACTAAGGAAAGAATCCCTGAGCTTGAGAATATCTTCATAGAATCTTCCATTATTGAAAATCAAAGAGAATGAAAACTAAAAGCAAACAAAAATAAACCCAGCAAACCCAATGACTATGAGACAACTCCCAAAGATGTAGCATACACATAATGGGAATACCAGGAGAAGAAAGACAAATAGAAAGAGAAAAAAATTTTTGAAACAGTAATGACTGAGAATTTTTCCAATTTAATGTCAAACACCAAAGCACAGATCCAGGAAGCTCCAAGAATACCAAACAGGATAAATGTCAAAAAATCCTCAACCCAGGTGTATCATTTTCAAATTATAAGAAATCAAAGATAAAGAAAAACTATGAAAGAAGCCAGAAGAAAAAGAAAAATTTACGTATACAAAAACTAAGAAAATATTATATTCCACTTCTACATACAAAAAGAGAGTGGAAAAAAATATTGAAAGGGTTGAGATGGGAAAAACAAAAAACAAAAATCAAGAAAACCCTAGAATTCTGTGCCCTGCAAAATTATTTCTCAAAAGTAAAAGAGAAATACTTTATCAGGCAAGCAAATATTGAAGAATTTTTTGTCAGTGGACCTGCCTTGCAAGAAATGTTAAAAGAAGTTCTTGGGTGCCTGGGTGGCTCAGTGGGTTAAAGCCTCTGCCTTCAGCTCAGGTCAGATCTCAGGGTCCTGCGATCAAGACCAGCATTGGGCTCTCTGCTCTGTTAAATAAATAAAATCTAAAAAAAAAAGTTCTTTACAAGGAAGAAAAATAATATAGGCAATAAAATTCAGATCTACATAGAAAAAGGAAAGTATTGAAGAAGAGATAAGTAAAGGTAAAAAAAAAACTTTTATTTTTCTTATTTTTGATTGATCTAATCAATAACATTTTTTCAAAATAATAGTAACAATGTATTCAATTATGTATGTTTATGTGTGTGTGTATATACACCATTATATATGCTTGAATGTAAGTAGAAATGGATGACAACAATAATACAGGGGATAAGAGAGAGGAGAATTAGGATTATTTTTTTATTATAATATTCTGACAATACTAGTAAAATGGCATAGTGTTATTTGAAAGTGAATTTGGATTAATTGTAAATATATGTTGCAAAGTTTAGAGCAAGAACTAAAATAGGAAAAGATGAATTAAGTGATACTAAAAAGGGATATAAAATAGAATGTTCAATAAAAATCAAAGACAGAAAAAGATCAGAAGACAACAATAGAAACAATAAATAAAGGCAACAAATAGAAAAAAGTAACATATATGGTGGATATTAATCTGAATATATCAAGAATCACTGAACATCAATGGTCTAAAATCACCAATGAAAAGACAGAGGTTATCAAAATGGATCAAAAAACAGGATCCAACTCTGTGTTGTCTACAAGGAACACACTATATCTAGAGAGAAATATACAGATTAAAAATAAGTGGTTTGAAAAAATATTCAATACTAACACAAATCAAAAGGAAGCAGAAGTAACTATATTAATTTCTGATGGAGGAGACTTCAAAGGAAGGAAAGTTATAAGGGATGAAGAAGGGCATTATGTAATGATAAAAGGGTTGATTCTCCAAGAAGACATAACAATCCTTAATGTATATATACCCAGTAGTAAAGCATCAAAGAATGTGAGGCAAAGTAGACACACTGCAAGGAGAAATAGAAGAGTCAACTATCATAGTTGGAAACTTCAACATCCCCGTATTACAAATGGAAAGATTTAGCAAGCAAAAAAATCTGTAAGGACTTAGTTGAGCCAATAACACCATCAATCAACATGATATAATTGACAGTTATTGATTACTCCATCTAACAAGAGTAGAATATACATTATTCTCAAGCTCACAAAGAACAATCACCAAGAGAAACCACATTATGAGTCAAAAACACACTTTAACAAGTTTAAGAAAAATAGAAATCATATCTATTCTCAGACCACAGTGAAATTAAGGCAGAAATTAGAACAGAAAGATAACTGGAAAATCCCAAAGGATGTGGAGATTAAATAACATACTTCTAAATGAAACATGGATCAGATAATAACTCACAAGATAAATTAAAAATATTTTGAATTAAATGAAAGTGAAAACAGCATATCAAAATTAATGGGATGCAGTAAAAGCAGTGCAAAGAGGAAAGTTTATAGCACTGAATGCATATATTGGAAAGGAAGAGGCGAGGGGTAAAGGAGTGGGAATTGGAGGTAGGTGGCCCTCTGATACAAACATCCACTGATGTGATAAACAAGTACTAGAGATGTGATGTACAACATGATGACTGTATTTACTACTGCATAAGATATATCAGAAAGTTGTTGACAGTACATCCAAGAGTTCTCATGGCTCAGTCAGTTAAGCGTCCAACTCTTGGTTTTGATTCAGGTCATGATCTCACAGGTGGCAAAACTGAGCCTCAAGTTGGGCTCTGTGCTCACTGGGGAGTCTACTTGAAGATTCTCTCCTTCTGCCCCTCCGTCCATCTACATACATACACTCTCTCTCTCAAATAAGTAAATAATTTTTTTTTAATTCAGCAAAGAAAGAATGAAATAGAATGGAAGAACAGAAGGAAGGAAAAAGGAATAAGTGAGACATATTTGGCAATTTTTTTTTTAAGATTTTATTTATTTGACAGAGAAAAACACAGCCAGAAAGGGAACTCAAGCAGGGGGAGTGAGAGAGGGAGGAGCAGGCCTCCCGCCGAGCAGGGAGCCCGATGTGGGACTCGATTTCCAGTCTCCGGGATCATGACCTGAGCCGAAGGCAGTCGCTTAACCAACTGAGCCACCCAGGTGCCCATATTTGGCAAATTTTTATTCAGAATATTGACTCCAAGTGATGACTTCACTGAGGTTCATTTTACTATCTTATTTTTTGTATATAACTAAACACGTTCACAGTAAAAGTAATGAAGCTTCTCAGATCCAGCTGCCATCTTGTGAGAATAGTATCTAGTAGTAGCGCCTAGGGCTTCTAGTGGTCCAGGCAAGATAGGATACTATATGTTTTGTTCTATGTAGCCACTTCTCCTCTATTAAGTTAATTAATGTTTGGCTAAATATTTTAGAAATGTGATGCAAATTGCATCAGGATTAAGGGTACAGTAGAGAGGGTCATGTCTATGTAAGGACCTATTTAGAAATCCAAGCCACCATCTTGTTTACTCAGAAAAATAGCTCCAGGAAATATGGGCAAATAGCCCCTGGAAAACAAAAGCAAGCCAGGCTGGGGGTGATGCCCAATCAGTTAACCCCCAACCTCTGGTCCCTAAGCAATAGAGATGCAAACTAAGAATGGGCGACTGGTTACTGGTACTTGGGCTCAGGTGGGAACGCCCAAACACCCTCAACTTCCAGGTTCCTGGAGCAATACAAATGAAAATTAATCCTGGTTAGCTTGTGATGGGGGGGGGGGTCGCCCTATAAAAGCTAGCCTGAGAAATTAGGCGGCATCAATTTCTCTCTCCTGAGAAGTGACCCTGGCCAGCCAGTATAATTCTTGATGCTTGGTAGGAAATAAAGTTTTGCTTAACCTTTGCTTTTGTATCAGCCTCGTTCCTTTAAACATGGACCTTATTATTTAGGGGCTCTCCAGGGTTAAATGACAAGGGCTGAGCCAGCATCAGAATTTGGGGGGGAAAAGCCTCTGGAGATAAGGTAACATCTGGTAAGATCTCGAGATTCTGTTCTGTTCTGTTTGTGGAACTCCAGGGGAGTGGCCCACCAGGGAGAAACTGGACACAGTATAGCTTCCCAGGGCCGCAGCGGATGCGGGGATGCCCCATCCCTCCATCTGTGGTTGCCAGGAGGTTCGGGGTCCCTCTGGGCTAGGTGGTCTCCAGGGGTTTGAGTCCCCTAGTCTAGGCAGTAATGTTTGTCTTTGTCTTTGTCTTGTCTTTCTATTAAGACCCGTGATATTGACGGAAGGGGAGCCTGATCACCTCCCATTAGTCAGGGGTATGGGGTGGGGGGGTGGTGTCCAACCTCTCTGAATGTGAAGAGTGCCTGAGTGTGTGAATGTGTATGTATGGCTCTACCACTTTGGCTACGGAGTCTGAGTGGGCTTCACCCTGAATCTCGCAGAGCATCATATGGCATCCACTTCCACGGAGTGGCCTGATCTGGGGTTTATACAGATAGACCTTAGCTAAGATGCTCCTAAATTCCCACAAGGGATGCGAGCAGGACAGCATCTGAAAGTACCCCATCCTTTGTCTGAGACACTGTTCACAATGGGAAGAAAACCCAATAAACCCACTGTCCTAGATTGTATGCTTGTGGCCAGAGAGGCAGTAGCACTCTGAGCTGTCAGGCAGGGTGCCACGGCCGCAGGGCCCACCAACTGGAGGGAAGCTGCGCCCTGGCGGTCCATAGGCCCACAGGAGCAAAACAGCCATAGCTGAAGTGAGGTGGGCCACGTGTGGGTGTGGGAGCCTGCGCCAGAAGCTCCTGGGGTGCCTGGGCCCATGACCCCGAAAGCGCTGCTCTGGCGGTGGCCAAGTAGGCTCCCCGCCCTGGCGGTTCCACTCTGCATGAGCAGGAGGGTCAGGTGGGCGCCCACACGTGCAACGCGGATGCGGGCGAGCAGGCGGTGTGGACAGCTGCACTCGGTCCCGGTAATTTGCAGGATTGCTGAAACTGTTTATTTTAGAAACTTGTGTTTCAAAACTGACTTCTGGTGTAACAGTTTAAACTTAGTTTTCCTTAGTCTTCACTGAAAATTAAGGTGTCGAAAGAGTGCAAAATTCTGCTAACTGTCACTAAGACTGATGGAAATAAGGGAAACAACTCTGTATGTGACAAGTAGGAGATTACTGGCATTGTCTGTTTCTGAGTTTTTACAATTGTTATTGTCTTGCAAAATGAGTTTCATCTGAAGGGGATTCATGTAAAGGTAGGGAGAGTCTCCATTTCTACCACCAGACTCTGTTGGGGGGACTCCGGGCAGCTGCAAGGAGGCCCATAAATTTATCCAAGATCAGTGCGGTGACTCAAAGTAAGGATGAGTCCCCCCGGGGCTTTTCTGAAAAGGCTTAATGGAGCCTATAAAATATAGACACCCGAGAACCAGAGGCAGGTAGGAGATGGTCAATGGAAGGAAAAGCTTAAACACAGAGAAAACAAATGGGGAGACTTAGATTCAGATCAGTGTGCTTACTGCAAGGAAAAGGGACACTGGACCAGGGAATACCCTAAGAAGAAAATGGCAATGCTGGCCACCAAAGACTGAAGAGGCCATGATTCAGAACCCCTCCCCGAACCTCGGGTTAGAATTAAGGTGGAGAGGAAATCGATTGACTTTTTGGTGGACACGGGAGTCCAATTTTCATCATTGCCAAGGCCTATGGGAAAACTATCTGGAAAGGAAACCTGAGTACAAGGGTCGAATGGCACAGAAAGACATACATGGACAATGGAGAGGACTTTGAATTTGGCCTCAGAAATCATTAAACATTGATTCCTGGTCCTTCCTAATGTCCCATATAACCTATCGGAAGAAACCTCCTCCACAAGTTACGGGCTGGCATTCAGTTCTCGGAGGGAGACATGACCGTGACTTTGGGGCAACCCGCTGTGCAAATGCTTGTGGCAGCAGTGGATGAACACCTCCTTTACAAGCCAGTCTCAAAACCAGAGGAAACAGAGGAGGGAGGCCTTCTTTAAACCCTGCAGGTCGAGTTTCCTGAAGTCTGGGCAGAGGGAAGGCCTCCTGGCCTGGCCGAGGGATGGCCTCCAGTACTGGTACAGTTAAAAGCGACCACTATGGCTGTTCACGTCTGGCAGTATCCCCTTCCCTGGGAAGCAAAGGAAGGGATCCTAGTCCCCTGAAAATCTCCATGGAACACACCCTTGCTGCCCATCCAAAGGTCGAGACTGGGGAGTACCGACCTGTTACTTGCAGGAAGTTAATAGACAGGCTGAAGATATTCATCCAGCTGTGCCTAACACCTGTACCCAACTTTCTTTCCTGGGCCCCAAGAGAACTGTATATACCCTTGTAGATCTCAAGGATGCATTTTTCTGCATACCTCTGGCAAGGGAGTCTCAGCCCCTCTTTGCTTTTGAGTGGTATGACCCACAGGAGGGATTCTAGGGCCAGCACACCTGGACAAGATTCAATATCTTTGTTGAGGCTCTATAGGATCCAACCCGGGAGTCACTCTGTTACAGTATGTTAATGACTTGCTAATAGCCGCTGAGGACTGTGAGTCACGCCTGTGGAGGAGGAGAGCTCTTTTACAGACTCTACGGAAAAAGGGTATTGGGTATCAGCAAAGAAAGTGCAGTTCTGTCAGAGCCATGGTTCATGGAGATTGCCCAACCCCTCTACAAGCTAAAGGAGGACTCACTGCAATAGAGCAGAATGTCAGACAGTAAACGCAGTAGCAACCAGGATGGGGAGAGAAAAGAGAGAGAGGAGCAGGGAACCAGGAGTTTATTGGGAAATAGATTTTACAGAAATAAAACAGGGAAAATATGGACACAAGTACATGTTAGTTTTTGTGGATACTTTTTCAGACTGAGTAGAACCTTTCTCCACCAAACATGAGGCAGCTGGGGTGGGAGCCAAAAGCTACTAGAGGAAATAATTCTTAGGTTTGGGTTGCATCTGGCAATTGGGTCAGATAATGGCCCCACATTTGTAAGTTTAGTCTCACACGCGTTGACCAGGCTGTGGGCACAAATTGGAAACTACACTGCCTATCAGCCCCAGAGTTCCAGACAAATAGAGAGAATGAACCGGACTCTTAAAGAGACCCTGGCAAAGTTAATTCTAGAGACTGGTGGTGGATAGGTGGATCTCCTTCCCTTCGCCCTCCTTAGGGCATGGTGCACACCCTATTTAAACAAGGTTACCCCATTTGAGATAATGTTAGGGAGACCCCTTCCTCTGCCCATGGCTGGAAGGGATTGCCTTGGTGAAAATGACTAACCCATCTGTACTCCAGTCACTGCAGGCACTGCTGTCTGTCTTAAAGGGAGCTCATGTGGGAGTCTGAGCTGCCCACTCTGGGATGGAGTTTAAGCCAATCCTCATCAACCTGGAACTTTAGTCTGGGTACACCACCAGCAGGTAGGAAACCTGGTACCTCGCTGCAAAGGACCATTTACTGTCATCCTTACCACCCCCATGGCAAAAGTAAAGGGCATCAGGATTCACACATGTCACATCAAACGAGCTGAGGACGAGGATATCCCCCAGAGATGGACGCTGCTGTCGATGGACTCTGCAGACCATGGACTGAACTTTGTTGTTATTATTGTTGCCTAATAGTATGGGAGCTTCTGAGTCAAGTAGTACTGCAGAATAAAAGAGGGCTTGACATACTATTTTTGGAAAAAGGGGGGGGCTCTGTGCAGCCCTGGGAGGGGAACGCTGTTTTTAGGTATCAGCCGTTGCAGGCCCCCTGGTTTTACTGTTACTGATATTGCCTGCATTATAAATGTCCTGGTGTCATTTGTACAAAAGGGTCAAAGATTTGACCTATTCCCAAACAAAAGGGGGGAATGTAAGGACCTATTTAGAAATCTGAACCACCATCTTGTTTAAATAGCTCCAGGAAATATGGGCAAACAGCCCCTGGAAAACAAAGGCAAGCCAGGTTGGGGGTGATGCCCAATCAGTTAACCCCCAAACTCCACCTGAGATGCAAACTAAGAATGGGCGACTGGTTACTGGTACTTGGGCTCAGGTGGAAATGCCCAAATCCCCTCAACTTCTAGGTTCCTGGAGCAATACAATGCAAATTAACCTTGGTTAGCTTGTGATTGGGGGGAGGGGTCACCCTATAAAAGCTAGCCTGAGAAATTAGGCAGCATCAATTTCTCTCTCCTGAGAAGTGACCCTGGCCGGCCAGTATAATTCTCGATGCTTGGCATGAAATAAAGCTTTGCTTAACCTTTGCTTTTGTATCAGCCTCATTCCTTTAAACATGAACCCTATTATTTATAACTTCATCTATAATATATTCAAAACACTGTCAAAACTCAATAAATCTGGACTAAATTATGTCTTTATGTCTTTATCCAGATTAGAAACCAAGAAAGAGTGAACATAAATGACCTAAATGTACAACTTGAGAATCTATTTTGTTTGATGAATAAACTTGAAAAAGAATGCATATTCTTGCAAGTTTAAGTAAGAAAAAAAAAGGAAAAAAATATAAACAGGCAACATTAAAAAGTTAAAAAGGGACAAGAAGCATAGGAAATATTTTAAATTATGAAAGAATGCTATAAATATATGCCAAACTTTGAACTATAGAAAAAATGAATGAATTATCAAAAAATATATGTAATATAAAATTGACATACAAAGAGATAGAAAGTCAGAGTAATCCAGTAACATTAGATAAATTTTAAAAAGCTAGTATAACATCTTACTTTTAAAAAGGCAACTGGCTCATTCAACATACATAATGGCCAGGTGTAACTTAGCCAAGAATACAAGGTTGTTTTATGAACTGTTGAGCTGGAGTTGCCTTATATCAGTACATGAAAACTGAGTATTACATAATCGGTAATTCTGTGAGCCAGTTGATAGCTTGATATCAGATATCAGCTATAAGGGAAGTATGTACAACATGGAAATTGGCAAATGCTACAAATCAAGGCTTTTTTTTTCTACAGAAGTTCAGTTTACTAGCAGTATTGTGTTAAAAAAAAATCTTTCAAAGGGATTCACTTCATAGAATAAAGAAAAAATATTTATTATCTCAATAGAGGTCAAAAGTGATGAAGATCAATGCTCATTCTTCCCAAAGATCCTTTGTAAATGTAAATTAGAAAAGCTTCCTTAACTTTCTAAAGATTTCTCTCAGAAAAAAATTCTGAAAAAATATGTTCAATGCATCTTACTAACAATAGAAATAAGAAAATGTGTTTATTGGGAACCTGGGTGGCGCAGTGGGTTAATGCCTCTGCTTTCAGCTCAGGTCATGATCTCAGGGTCCTGGGATCAAGGCCCACACTGGGCTCTCTGCTCAGCAGGGAGCCTGCTTCCTCCTCTCTCTGCCTGCCTCTCTGCCTACTTGTGATCTCTCTCTCTGTCAAATAAATAAATAAAATCTTTAAAAAAAAAAAAGAAAAAGAAAATGTGTTTATCTATTACCACCCTCTAATATTTATTGGCAGTCCTAGATGATGAGTTCAGAAAGGTAAAGAAGGAAGATAAAGAAACGAACATGTACGACCTTCAGACAATCACAAAGTCTAACTGATAACATATTAATACAAATGATGGAGTTCAGCAAGACTACAAATATAAAATCACCATAGATTTTAGTTAGAAAATGCAGTGGAAAAAACTTTTAATAAAATCTTAATAAGGAAATTCCACAAATCCACAGAATAAAATTATCCAAAACCTAAATAAAGAAATCATAATAGTTTCTGAATCTAAATAAATGAAGATATATACTATGTTCTGAGTAAGAAGATAATACTGTAAAATTAAAAATTCTATTCAAATTACTGGCTTTTTTGCAAGATTTTTACTGATTCTACATGCTGGCTACAATGCTCATATATTACAGAAACTGTGCAAGAATAACCAAGAAGCTTTTTTTTTTTTTAAAGAAAGCACAACCTTCTTTTTTAAAAATATTTTATTTATTTATTTCATAGAGAGAAAGATCACAAGTAGGCAGAGAGGAAGACAGAGAAAGCCGAGGAAACACTCTCCTTGCTGAGCAGAGAGCCCGATGCGGGCCTTCATCCCAGGACCCTGAGATCATGACCTGAGCTGAAGGCAGAGGCTTTAACCCACTGAGCCACCCAGGCGCCCAACCAAGAAGCTTTGACAAAGAAGAATATAAAGAAACTTGTCCTAACAAAATTAATATAGACTAGTAATTTGGGCGCCTGGGTGGCTCAGTTGGTTAAGCAACTGCCTTCGGCTCAGGTCATGATCCCGGAGACCTGGGGATAGAGTCCCACATCGGGCTTCCTGCTCGGCGGGAAGCCTGCTTCTCCCTCTCTCACTCCTCCTGCTTGTGTTCCCTCTCTGGCTGTGTTTCTCTCTGTCAAATAAATAAAATCTTTAAAAAAAAAATAACTAGTAATTACAACACTTTGGTATTGAAAAGCCAAAAAAAATTAATAAGTGGAACAGACTAAAAAACATCTTCTATGATATATAATTTAGTTTGTAATAAAGAACTTGTAGTTCTTTAGTTTGGAATAAAGAACTTAAAATGAGCTGAGATATGGTTTTCTATTCTACACATATATGTGTAAATGCTTGCTATATTATAATGCTATAATATGCTTTATTTGCAGTAATGTTAAACTAGCCTCATATCCCCCAATGCATACATAAATGAATTCCAGATACATTTAAGTACAAAGCAAAGTGGTAGGGAAAAAAATTAAGAATCATTTTCTAGGGTGCCCGGGTGGCTCAGTGGGTTAAAGCCTCTGCCTTCAGCTCAAGTCATGATCTCAGGGTCCTGGAATTGAGGCCCGCATCAGGCTCTCTGCCCAGCAGAGAGCCTGCTTCCTCCTCTCTCTCTGCTTGCCTCTCTGCCTGCTGATGATCTCTCTCTCTGCCAAATAAATAAATAAATTACTTTTTTTAAAAAAGAATCATTTTCTAATCTTAAGTTAAGGAAGGCAGGTATCTACCAAAGAGCTATTAGGAAAGGAACATATGTTCTCAATCTTAAGTGTGTGTGAGTGTTATAATGGCACTAATTAATCTTTGCAAATTTCAACACAATGAATAGAGGGCATTAATGCAAATCATTGCCCTTAAGCACCATTACTTTCTCTGTATTACTAAGGAAAGGCAAAGCTAAAAATAGAAAAGGCTATTCAGTTCTCCCATTTTCCAGCTAAGTATCTCCGTGAGGCCAGATTCTTTTCAGGTACTTCAGCACAAACAATATATTACAATGGATTAAATGCAGAAGCTGATATGCAAATCTAGTTATCTTTTATCAAGCCAAACATCAAAGAGATTTGCAAAAATGGAGGGGAAAAAAGGAGCCTTTCTTCTCAGTAATATTTTTTTTTTAAAGATTTTATTCATTTATTTGACAGAGAGAAACACAGCTAGAGAGGGAACACAAGCAAGGGAGTGAGAGGGAGAAGCAGACTTCCCAGCGAGCGGGGAGCCTGATGCAGGGCTCGATCCAGGGTCTCTGGGATCATGACCTGAGCCAAAGGCAGTCGCTTAACCAACTGAGCTATCCAGGTGCCCCCTCAGTAATGTTTTTTTAAAAAAACAATTTATTGGGGCGCCTGGGTGGCTCAGTTGGTTAAGCGACTGCCTTCAGCTCAGGTCATGATCTCGGAGACCTGGGATCGAGTCCCACATCGGGCTCCCTGCTCGGCGGGAAGCCTGCTTCTCCCTCTCTCACTCCCTCTGCTATGTTCCCTCTCTCGCTTCGTTTCTCTCTGTCAAATAAATAAATAAAATCTTTAAAAAAAATAAAAAAATAAAAAAAATAAAAAAACAATTTATTATATATATTTCTATACACACACAAAAATATAATGCTGTTTTTATTATTTTTAATGTAGCTATAAACATTTTAAATATTTCTCTTTTGATTTTTAATATACTAAATGTCAACAGATACAAATCCACATAAACAAAATCATAATAAGAGTACAAAGAGATCATGTGACCAGAAAGTTTGAGAACTACTAGTCTCAACACTCAAATTAAAAGGGAGGCATTAGGAGCACATGGGTGGCTCAGTCATTAAGCATCTGCCTTCAGCTCAGTTCACGATCCTGGAGTCGCAGGATCAAGCCCCACATCAGGCTCCCCACTCAGTGGGAAGCCTGCTTCTCCCTCTCTCAATTTACCCTGCTTGTGTTCCCTCTCTAGCTAGGTTCTCTCTGTCAAATAAATAAATAAAATCTTAAAAATACAAAGAAAGAAATCAAAATAAAAGGGAAAATTGAAAGTTGCTTCACTGAAAATATCAACATTGATAAAACTCAATAGTTCAAAAAAAAAAAAAACAGAAAACAGTCTGATTTAAAAATGAGCAGATCTGAATAAACATTTTCCAAAAAAGATATACAAATGTCCAGAAGGTACATGGGCTCACCATCATTAATCATCAGGGAAATGTAAATCAATCACAATGAGGTATCACCTCACACCTCTCAGAATGACTATTATCAAAAAGAGAAAAAATAACAAGTGTTGGCAAGGTAACAGGAAAAAAGAAACCTTTGCACACTGATGGTAGGAATGTAAATTGGTGGTGTCACTAGGGAAAACAGTATGGAAGTTCCTCAAAAAATTAAAAGTAGAACACCATATGATCCAGCACTTGTGAGTCTATATCAATTCCACTTGTGAGTCTTTATTAAAAAAAGAAAAAGAGAAAAGAAAATCTGAATTCAAAAACATATATACACCTCATGTTTATATCAACACTATTTACAATAGCCATGATATAGAAACAGACCTAAGTGTCCATTGATGGATAAATGCAATATCATTCAGTCATAAATAGGATGAAATCTTGCCATTTGCAACAGCATAGGTGGACCTTGAAGGCATTATACTAAATGAAATAACTCAGATAGGGAAAAACAAATACCATATCATCTTTCATATATATGGAATTTTTAAAAAGCTAATAGATACAGAAAACAAATTGGTGGTTGCCAATGGTAGGGGTAAAAGGTGGGAGAAAGGGAGAAATTTTTTTTTGTTTTTATTTATTTATTTAGTTAATAGATGGGGAAGTGTGGAAGGGACAGAGGGAGGAGAGAAATCTCAACCAGGCTCTACACCCAGTGTGGAACCCAAGGCAGGTTTCTATCCCAGGACCCTGAGATCATGACCTAAGCAAAAAACAAGAGTTGGATGCTTAACCAACTGAGCTGCCAAGTGTCCCCCGACCTTTTTTTCTTTTTTTTTTTTTTTTTTAGTTTAAATAAATGGAACAAAATAAATTTGAAAGAAGAACCCAGGAATCAGGAGAAGGAAGGGCCTCTCACTTTTAGCCCAAGTCACACTCTCTCCTCCTCATCCAACACCTCACAGACCCTTGATTTAGGTGATATTACTGCTTCCTTGGAACCCAAGAGTCTTTGCTCTGGAGCTAGTGTTCAAGGTCAGGCATGCCCAATGCATAGGGTAGCAATTTCCTTTCAAGATACCAGGGTAAGAGAGTTGACACCTCATGACCCCACAAGAAAGCTTGCCCACAGAGGCCTTTACTGCCTGGTCAGGCTACATCTCTCCCCATTCTCCTGTTTTCCTTCCTCTTTTCAATAACACTCCAGAAATACCTGATATCATCTGTCCAGTGAGCTTAGCCATTTATAGAAGATAGAAAAGAGAAGAAAGGAAAGGAAAGGAAGGG
>PITA01031408.1:0-15247 GCA_004023965.1 Spilogale gracilis
ATCTTTAACCTTTCTAAAAGTCAGTTTCTTATTTGCAAATTTGGTAGACTCCTGTAGAGTCACTGAGAGAGTTACATGACTTAACACATGTATTGCACATAGAACAGTTTGTGACATATAGCAAGCCCTCAAGTGAGCATTAACTATTATTATCGTATACGCCACAGAAAGCAAGACACGATCTAGAGATTTTAAAATAAAAATGCAGTCAAACAGTTTATCCAATGCACAATTGATATTTTATCCTTGATTGCAATATAAAAAATTCATGGAGGAGACATATTCTATCTCTGAAAGTGATAAATGAAGTCTTTAAAGTTACTGGGAAACCTAAAGACAACACTTAACACTGTAATATAAAGGCACTTATTTAATTGAAAACTTGTATATCTTACCTATACATGGGATCAAAACAAAACTTCAGGAAGCAAATACCCATCACTTCTGATCTGTCATTGACCACCAAAAGAATGTATTGGCCCTTTCAGAACTATATCTATATACATGATCACTCAACTGGTACTTAACTCCAGTTTACTTACTTTCTATCAGTGGTTCATGAAAAAGAATCTTTTACAATATGTTATTCCCTTTACACTGACTATTTGATAAATGAAGATTGAATACTAATAATAAATTATTAACTTCTAGTATCTCAGATGTTGCTGAATACTTACAAGCAGTGTTAAGGTCTATATGATTGCTTAATCATATCTCAGGGGATCACTGAGAACTCCAGTGGAATGGAAATTAACTGTGTTTTATATCTGAATATACAGTGGTTTCTCCTTAGTGTAACCACTTCAGGCAGAGGTGATTTGTGACCATTAATTAGGTAATTGAATACAAATTAGATTCTTTTGCCCCAAAGGAAAAAGCTTAATTTTCAGATACTCAATAACTGTTGGCCATTTATTGTAGTTGTGGTTTGAGTTGAACTTCCCACAGATTAGCTGTAGTTTTCTGTGGTAAAACACTCATTCAGACAGAAGAAAGAAATCAACTACACTGTCCTTCACAAAATCACAAAACTTTGAAGACTGAACACATAAAAAATTAAAATCTTTTAAGTAGTAAAGACTTATAAATCATCTTTTGAAAAATCTCACAGATACTGCATTAGTTTGTATAATCTAGCCTGGGTAACAAATAGATATTATAATCTTAGTGGTTTATCATAAAATATCTATGTTGGGGCACCTGAATGGCTAAGTCAGTTGAGCATCTGAGCTCAGGTCATGATCTCAGGGTAGTGAGATGGAGGCCTGTGTCCTCCAGCAGCCCTTAGGATCATCCCTCAGCAGGGAATCTGCTTGGTATCTTCTGTCTCCCTCTGCTCCTGACAGAGCTCCCTCTCTGCTCAAGCTCACTCTCAAGCTCATTCTCTCTCCTAAAATAAATAAAATATTTTTAAAAATGTAAAAATAATAGAATATCTGTGCAGGTATATATAGCAGGGACTGTTCTTATAAAATCTTCCTGGCACTCAGTTTGCCAGACATTTGGTCATCTTTGGCATTAGTTTCCAACATCAGCCTGTTCAAGTCTAAGTTGCTTCATAGTCAAGTCTAAGTTGCCATCATCAGTTCCTAGCCGGAAGAAGAGGAAAGAGGTAGGATGAGAGAGCATGGAGATTTTTATGTTCTAGCATGGAAGTACCTCTCATTACTTCTCAGATGTATTGGCCTGGATTCAATCATAGGGTCACACCTGCAATGGAACCTAGAAATGTAGTATGACCATGCACCCAGGAAGGAAAGAATATGGTTTTTGATTGAAGAATTAAAAGTCATTCCTGGGGAATACTTACCTAAATATGTCCATTAAGGAAGGAAGGGACTTAAATCGCATATTGATGAAAGGATAAAACAAATTCCAGTAAAAGATTGAATGAAATGAAACATAATTAGAGGAAGATGGACTCACTATCATCACCTAGATGCACTTCTGCCTGGCAGCGTGGGTTTTTATAAGTGTTTTCATTGTCTGAACCTCTACTGCTTTTCTTCTATCACAAAGTTTATTATCATAAGAGACTCAATCTCAGGAAACAAACTGAGGGCTGCTGGAGGGGAGCAGGATGAGAGCAATCAGGTGGCAGGGTGATGGACATTGGGGAGGGTATGTGCTATGGGGAGTCCTCTGAATTGTGTAAGACTGATGAATCACAGACCTATACCCCTGAAAGAAAAAATACATTGTATGTTTAAAAAAAAAGGGGGGAACTTTATTAGAGAGTGAAAACTAGTAAAGGAAGAGTATGTGCTGAGTTTGGCATAGGTGCAACCCTCTTCATTTCAAAATTCTCCATATTTCAGGCCTAAACTCAGTTAGAAACTTACCTTTATTATCTGGTCAGTATTCCCTAGATTACAAAAAACAAGTATTAATAAATATACTATGAGTACTACTGAATAATGCAGATTTTTGTAGAAATGTACTGGCAGTGAACTCTAATGTAAAGATCAAAGTAGACCATACATTTGTGGATGGGGTTAAAAGATGCCTCAGGGGAAAATAACTTTTATTATCAGTTATCTTGGGAAGACTTTGATACAGGATTGGAGGAGGAAAATATGGATGTTTTCCTTCAACAAATATGAGGTTAAAAACTGATGCCTGAAAGAGCAGTGATCTCTTACCTGGTCAGAGGGCCGTAGCAAAGCCAGTCTGAGACAGAGGATGCAGAGAAACAGCTATTAGCAAGCCGTCTTGTCAGCAGAGAGAGAAATGAGAGTAGAAGAAGTAAGGGATGTGATTCTGAGTGTTTATGGAAAAATTTCTCCAAAATACAAGGAACACAGGGAAAAGCAAATTTCTACCAACTTGAGAAGTCTTGTGTCATGGAAATTTGTGTCGTAGGAAACATTTCCCAAGTATTATAACACACATCATAAGGGGATTTAATCAGTAATCAGTCTTTATTTTCCAATCATTCTTACAAATAATACAACATCTAGTATATGTTCAAACAAGTTGCAATTTTTGTTTAATATTAAGTTGTTTTAATCTATTGTAAATTAATTGACCATTTGGTTAAACATAAGCCAGGGATTTTCTTTTACTTTTCTTTTTTTTTGTTTTTTTAATTGATATCTAGATTTTAAGATTCAAAGAAGGTCTCAGAAATTAGATGGAGATCTATGGAAAAAGTAAAATACTTTTTTTCCAAAGATTTTATTTATTTATTTGAAGAAACACAGTGAGAGAAGGAACACAAGTAGGGATAGTGAGAGAGGGAGAAGCAGGCTTCTCACAGAGTAGGAAGCCCGATGCAGGGCTTGATCCTGGGACTCCAGGATCATGACCTGAGCTGAAGGCAGATACTTAACGATTGAACTACACAGACACCCCAAAGTAAATACTTTTTGCAATGTTATATAATACTTCATAAGACCTGTAATATATAGGAAAAATGAACACTATGCTTTAGATTCATTTTTAAATGAACAACTTATATCTGCCAATTATGAATATCTAAGAAGAATTGAAAATATCATCTAGATCTAGTCCAATTAAATGTGGAACTAAATTACTTAATAATAATTCCTCATTTTTGTATAGAACTCGGCAGTTAAGTTTTGTACAGATCTTTGAATACTACAACCTGTTGATTTTTATAATAACCCAGTATTATTAACAAGCTGGTATTACTATCAAAAATAGCATCTGCATATAAAGAAAACAGTCTACATGGTAAATAACCTACTTAATGTTAAAAGCAAACACACACAGACACACATACATCAAAAACAAAAATTAAAAAAAAATACGAGTATAAACAAAGGCTAAGAACAACAACAAATAAATTTTCTGACTTGCAAGTCAGCATTCTTTTCATTAGACACTGCTGGAAACACATTGTCTGATGTACCTAAAGTAGATCTAGAGACCTCTGGAAACATTGCTAGATCTTAAAACTTAAGATTAATTCAAAACTGAACTCTTTATCTGAACTTTTTCACTTCCTCCTCTTTTGTATTTCTGCATTAACATTGGTCCTATTCATTTAGCTATTCAAAATATACATTTTGACATAGCCTTCTGCATTATTCTATCAGCCTTAAAGCAATGTAATTTCTACCTCTCAAGGGCTTCTCAAGAGGAAATCACCGCAATATTATTACAGTAGGTGAAGATAATGATAGCAAGGAATGGGTGGAATCAATAGATGGCTTTACTCTCTGCATCTCTGCAGCAGGAAAACTAAAAAAAAAGAAAAAGAAAGAGAAAAAGAAAAAAGAAAAGAAAGAAAGAAAAGAAAATGATCAATAGATCAATATGCTTCAAAACAAACAAAAAGTAATGCCAAATATAACATGAGTTACCTGAGCCAAACTTGTGTGTAAAATAGGGACTTACACCTCTAGCTGCAAACATAGGCTGCAACTGACCTATGCCTAGAGCTACTGGAGAGAGAACTTGTAAGCAGAATTTGAGCTAAGTTGTCTTATGATAAAGTGATTGGATCTGTGATGTTCATATGCTCAATATTACCATGGGATAGGAGCAATAAAGCTTCAATAAAAAAATGAAAATGTGTTCTGTACAATCACAATGTGGTAGTAGATAGGAGGGAGTGGGGACAAAAGTTTAAAAATACAGTAAAAGAGCTTGCAAACTAAAATTCTAATACATGTGAGGAAAGATAATCAACAAAATCAATAAGTATTCTTAGACAAAATGAAAATAATGGAACAATCTGAAAATGAGTAAATAAAAATCGATACACAGTTAGTTTCCAGTCACTGTAACTATTATTATTCCTGTATTCTATAGTTTCACTTCTGTGAGCTGGCTGAGTTTTGAAAACCTTTTGGGGAGTTGGTATGTGTTCATATGGGGGAATTATTTCTTTTTGTCACATTAAACATTCTTTTCATTATACTGTGGAACAAATTTTACTTTTATTTTCTTTTTCTTAGTCAAAACTGGTAACTTACCCTGGTATCAGCTAAAGGACTAAATAGCATATGCCATGTCAGGAAATTTATTACTAAATATGCAATTCATCTTATTTGGATAGATTTTTTTGGTTGTTGCTGAATTTCCTCAAGGAAATATACTTTTTCTTGACATTAAATGAAAATCTAATCTGAGAAATAAACATGTTGAATGCCAACAGCAGCTTGGATTTGCAGTGTTAATACACATAACTAAAGGGATATTGAATAGAGGAAAATACATGTGTTTGAGTATTCAGTAAACCTGATGTCAAATGATAGCTCTTTAACTTAACCATGTGACTTTGAAAAAAATTGTTAAAACTTCCTGCGTCCTGGGGCACCTGGGTGGTTCAGTCATTAAGCACGTGTCTTCTACTCAGATCATGATACCAGAGTCCTGGGATGAGCCCCTGATCTGGGTCCTGGTCAATGGAAAACTTGCTTCTCCCTTCTTCAATCCTGCGTGTGTTTCCTCTCTATCCTCTCTACCTGTGTTTCTCTCTGTCAAATAAACAAAGTTCTAAAAAAAAAACAAAAACAAAAACAAAACTTCCTGCATGTCCCTCGAAAATGAATTTCCTCATCCATAAAGTAGATGTGAAGATTGCATGAGGTAGTGTATATAAGAGCCTTTTAAATTGCCTGGCACTTCCTAGCTGCTTGATAAATAGTAGTAGTTATTATGGGTATTTTATTATCTTTGTGGTTATTATCTTACCACCCGTTGAAATATGCATATAATTTCATCCTTGGTTTGTTTTTGATCATAAATGAAAAAATCCACTTTCTAAAAAATATGTTTAGTAGCCTGTATTCATGTAAGCATTGACATGATATTAAGAGGTACTCTAGGTAAAGAGGTTGATTTCCCTACAAATCAGTGGAGCACTGCTGCTTGAGAAAGAAGTGTGTATGTGTGTGTGTTGATTTTCTACATACTATTGAGCAATGGCCTTAAAATGAAGAGCTTATGGTATTTCATCCACATGGTTGCTTTATAAATGCTAGATTTGTTAATAATGAGCCAGTTTGATGGAATATGTATGCTTTGAACCCATGTGACTTATGGGATTCATATAACATCTAATGCTGTCTCATTATAAAGAAAATGAATCATTATTAAGAGACACATATAAAATTTGTGACCACTCCTAAAAATTGGTTACTTACCTTTCAAATTAGTTACCTGTAGGTATGTTTATATCACTCCAGAAGTCTGTATTCTAATTAATCAAATTTTAGGGGGAGTTCTTATTTATCCAGAAACATTTCTGGGGTCTATTCTGTGTAGCAAACACTAATTGATAGCAAAATATAGTGGTGACAACAAGAATTACCAGTTTTACCCTCGGGAGCTTAGAGTTTAGAAGGAAGACAAGTGAATATAAGGGTAAGAAGAAGTTCAGTATGATATGGGACAGGAGTAAGAGAATCTAAATCATATTCTGCAAATTTTTGTGTTTTAAAATAATACTGTTATTTTTATGTTGTATTATCCTTCTATTACATTTCAATATGGTACACTTTGAATAATTTCTTAAAACATTCCTACATAATGGTAGCAAATAAGAAGATATTTAGAAGTTGATTCTGGTGAAAGTTACTGATTAAATTGAGGATATATTAATGGATAATACACCATTCATTGTTCATGCAGTTTATTTAGTGCATATTTCTTATTGTTTCAAGTTGGCACAATGGAGCCATTAGACATGCCTCTTACAAAAGTCTGTATATAGCTATTTGTGTGAATATGGTATTTCAACTATTATAGCTTTACTTAAGTTCTTGGTAATGAGTCATGTTGGAATACTGAAAAATAGTTATTTAATTGTCTGAAATCACTGACTTAAAAGAAGAAGGCTAGTTGATTCCATGTCTTTGAAGCTAGGTCAGTTGGCTCATTGTGAAATTCCAAGAGGCTTTTCTAGGTTGGTATGGAGTTAGGAAAGCCTAGTAAGAATATAAATAGTTCTAGATGAGAATACTTCACAGAACTTTTAAAAGGAAGGCTTATTCTAGAACTGCTCCTAAATCACAGATTTCCTTGAATGGATCTTATGAGTTATCTAAGCATATCAAGCCAAAGCTTTGGGTAATTGTTAAAAAGTATCTGAAATGCTGCTTTCACTTAGTATGCAGTTTGGCACTTTTTCATAGCTTAGTCACCAAATACAACCTTTTATATTTATCTCTGTCTGTTCAAAAACAAAAATGAAATAGAACAAAAAACCCAGGAACTATTTGCTTAGTGGATTTTATGTCTTTGTTCTCTTAAGCTTGAGTCTTATAACCTGCTGAAAGCTAGCGCTCAAAACAATGGTCATGGTTTGTATGTTAAAAAATTGTTTTAAATTACATTTGATTTAATTGGGGAGTTTGAAAGGTAGTGTTTGGAAATGTGAGCTTAAAATTAATGTGTTCACATTTGTTTGGACTTCACATCTTAACTATTCCTTCTAGGTTTGTGAAAAACCACTAATAACAACAAAACACACAAAAAATATTTTATTTATGGTCAGAGATGAGCAAAAAGTAGCACTTTATAGAATAAAACAGAATTTTTAAAAAAACATAGAAAATTACCTCAAAATCTTTTCATTTATTGTGTATCTATTCATATATGTGATAAATCTATACACATGTGTGATAAATAAGTACACAATAAATGACTCAAGATTTGAGATTTCTGTTTTATAAGAAAGCTGTAATGAAACATGAAGATGGATTTTAATAGGAATAAAATAAAGTTTTTTCCCCTACCAGTTCTAAGTGAAATAAAAACCTTGAACTACCACATATATAGATTTTTGAAACTGCATTTGCTATTCTTAGCATATTCCATTTTTATCACAACAAATCCATCCTTGGTTGACTCTTCATTCTTTTAGCAATTAACACAATTTATCAGGTCATGAATATGCAACATAAATAAACCTTGACAGATTTTTCCCCATTCTGGTTATGAAACCAGGCTTCATTTTTCCATATGGCATTCCAACTACTGGCACAATTGTTTTATTTTAGTTGGCATTGACTGCCCTATTACTATCTTCCATTGCTTTTTCTTGTCAGTGTGTGTCCAAATTAACCATTTTTGCCTCATAAAGCAGAAATATTCAATCATTACATTTTAAAAATGACAAGAACTTTTAAGCAATTGGGTGAGTTTTAAGTAAAGAGCTAAAATTAGATGTAGGCTACATGACAATCTAATTACGTAAATGCGGTATGAAAATATCATTCCACATTTAATACTTAAAATGTCTAAACTTTTTTTATGCTACAGCCTCTATCTTGCATTGTTAACATAAAGGGTAGAGTTGAATGTAAAGAACAGGAGAATGGAAAAATAAGGTGTGAATTTGGTTTTAGTCACGCTGAAAGCCACCTCTTTAACCATTAGTGAGCCACTTAGCTCTTCTTTATCTCTGTTTACTCAGTATACAATAAGTATGTGATATCTGCTCTTTGTGTATTTCCATCAGGGGGGTGAGAAGATACTGAGTGAAATAGGTGAAGTATTCCTAACTTAGACATTTGGAACAGAAAAGGCCAAAAATGCTGTAATTATTAGTTTGGTGTTTTTTGAATAATAACAGGCCTCCATGGTACTATTTCTTTTCATTTAACTTACAATTTGAGTTTAAAAACCTAGTACAACTTCAGGGAAAATGTAACTTTTCATGAAATATTAACCTATTCAGAAGCTGAACTGTTCTAATTTTCTATTCAAGTAATTCAAAGTCAATGGATTTTTAGGGAGCATTTGCTATCTTGAGATGGACAGACTTTATTTTTATATTATTTAATAGTTTTAGTAACAAATAACAAAAATATATGAGTAATATTTGTAAAAAAATATACCAAAATTAATTGTCTACAAACTCCATATCTGTGATATAAATATTGTCACAAAAGAAAAAAAAAAGCTTCAAGAGATAATATTATAAAAGATGATGGTATAAACTTAAAACTGGATCATCCCTAATAAAATCACTCTTTTGTAATCCCCCCCCCCCGGAAGTGACTCTTAAAGATGCCCACACTTGTGCATAAGTGGCTTGGTATATATAGATGACATCTGCTCACTGAGTTCTGTAGCCAGTGAAGCTGTGCAAACGTTATGTAAGAAGTTGTGCGTATCAACAATAAAACATAATTAACACTAAATCCTAATAATAAATCACCCCTACAATTTACTATTGCTTCTGCAGCGTTGTAGTATTTCAGTTACTTGATATCCAACTTGCAAGGAGCTAAGCATCCATGTTATCACAGCATTCTATGAAGCATGTAATATTCAATACTTTGTGTTTAATGTTTTCAGGGGACATATAGTCTTCCTAAGTGCTTTCAAATACCAGATTTTGTTTATACTTAATGTGGGACTTGACTTTATCTTTTTTTTTTTTTTTGGCTTTTATTTTATTTCTGATGCTACACCAATGTATATGCTCCTGAGTGAGAATTGAATTTGAAAAGGAGAATAAAAAGGATGATACTAGAACTTAACAACTTGAAAACTTTGCATCCCTAAGAGAATGTGATAGTCATGAATGTTCTCTATTCCTTGCTTGGATTAAAAAACAATTAAGAATGTGAGAGATCCACAGTAAATGCTTATTTTCTGATTACACCCATTGATGGTCTCTGGTTTCTTAGAATCCAAACTGGATAGCATATCCTTATCTAATTTAAATATTTCCTCTACATTTTCAAACATAAAATTTCCCCTAGCTGAGACCCAAATTGTGTTATTTCTTATTATGGCTTGGATTGTCAAGAGTAACATGAAAAATAAGAAAAAAAGAAAGTAGGAGAAATAGAGGATTATGTTCACCAGTTAATTAATTGATTCAAGGTTCATTACTTGAGCAAATTCACAGGACTTTTGTTTCCTGATCTGAAATTTTGTATATAGTAGTCTCTACCAGGTTTAAGAATTAGAGTATTCTCTTATTTATTTTTTTAGAAATAATATATCTTATTAGAGCCTAGCAGCTATCAACTTCAAATGAGATTCAGTAAAACAAACTGTGCAATGATGTAATAAATCATAAGCATACAACCCCAATGCAATTACAATCTCAGAGCAATATATTGGATATTGAACTATGTGTCCAGTTGAAGTCAGCTACAATGAGTTCTCCTGATGCATATATGACATTCATGACAATCACAACTCTCTTAGAGTTAATTGTAGCAAACTACCAGCATGTCCATCTTAATTCATGAATCTAATTTAAACTTCAGCATCATTCCAATAAAGAGAAAAGACCCTATTATCCTATGAAAACATAGATTATATTACAACAGGTTTCCTACCAAAGGGGAAATTTTTTTCATTACTTAACACTAAAGTGCTGAAACCATTAGTATACCCTTTTAGACTTAAAATAAACATGTGTTAGGTACATGTATCTCCCAGTGGAGATCAGAAGTGGTGTCACATTGCACTGTAGATCCATTAGTAACATAATGGCATCCAACCACAGATCTTGCTAATGGTTTAAATTGGAAAGCAGGACTCCCCCGCCCCCACTTTAATTCAAAAAGGGAAGAGAAAGACAAGGAAAGAAGGAAAGAAGCACGGAAAGAAGAAAAGAGAAGGAAGGGAAAGGGAAGGAAAATTTCTTGCTCATGATCTTTTTAAGTACACAGTCAACTTCAAACTTTCTGCTGAGCAATTCAGGCTTTGAAACGTCAAGAAAACTGAATCAGAAGAATCAGTACTTTGAAAAAATTGTCTAACAAGCAAGAATTAGTAAAGGGCATAGCCCATGTAAGCTCATTCAGCCAGATGTTTTTCTCATGAGACAAAGGAGAACTGTAACATTTTAAAACTGGAGCACGTGACCTAATTTGGGATAAATTTTTCAGGACATGCCAGAGCTTGTTTGTGTGAATCATGTACAAAAAAAAAAAAAAAAAAAAAAAAAAAAAAAAAAAAAAAAGCTAATTGGCCTTCAGTGTGACTTACAATAATATCCTTTTAGCAATGTTGCTTAATTTCTAGAAAGAAAAGGGGGGTGAAATTTCATAGTCATGAAATAAATCAACAATTCCATTATGGGAAAAATAGAAAAAAAATAATTCTATGGTAGGATTTCAAATGTTAAAATCACTTATATTATGAATTCTCTATTTTCTTACTATGCTTTAGGAAGATATGAAAAATAACAGACAGAACACTGATTAAAATGTACCATACTGTAACTAAAGCATGAATTTCTTTGACTGTTAATATGGCAGGCAGGATACTTGAAAAGGAAGTTATTGAGGAGATATGCAGCTCACAGATATTGTTTTTTAATGTGGAAACTGGAGATTTTCCAAGAAACCTAGTTGTGTTCTTGGTTACTGAATGGCGTCCTAAGGCCACCAAGCTCCACTAAATCTTTCTTTTATTTTCTCTCTCTCTCTATCTCTCTCTCTCTCACTCTATCTCTTTTTTTTTTTTTTTTTTTTTTTTTTTTTTTTTTTTTTTTTTTTTTTTTTTTTTTTTTTTTTTTTTTTTTTTTTTGAGAGCCCTGCTGAGAATAGTAATTCTGATCATTATTTTCTTAGGAGAATATAGGCATATGTTCACTCACTCTGCCATGTTGCACTTAAGTGATTAAAAATTCATGTTCCAAGTAAAAAGCTGTTAAGTAGCTAATTACTTATTCTGTTTACAAGATATGCCCCAACTGGTTAGGGAAAATGGATGCTGGGAGCTGGAGAAAGCCTTAAATATATTTAGGATGAAAAGGCCAACCTGCCTCCTAGTGGGTATATTACCAAGGGGTACAAATTGAAAAAGTGCCTTTAAGCAAACAAACCACCCATTATATAAATGGAGTATTCATTTTAGGAAGATGTGGAATATCTTTAATCTTTAATAATCCCCCAAAATCTATTGATACTCATTGTCAGAGAAACTCAATTCATTATGTACTTCTAAAGAGCTTGTTGAATGTTCAATTTTAAAATTGAATATATATCATAGAATTTGGTTTTTCAAAAAAGAAGGATCAGGAAGAAAAAGGAAGAAAACAAAATAGAATAAATATATTTTTTAAAATTCTAAGCCAAAAGTATTCACACCAAACTGGTAAAAAAATATATCTTGAATGAAATTGCAAATGATCACTAAAAACCAATAACCAGACATTTTTAAAAAACCTTCAAAATTAGTAAGATGGCTATAAATGGGATACTTGACATAAGCAATATGGAGGAAAAATTATATCCTGTAAAACTAATTCAGTAACACAATCAATTGTCATATTATTCTTATGATTTGCATAAAGGATATATAAGCTGTGAAGATAATGACAATAAATTGTGCTGTGAGTACACATGAATATGTTGTGTAAAGTCTGTCACTGGGTTTTTCTAAAGAGAAAAGTGCCTGAATGGAAATATGAGCTGAAAAGATGACCTCAGAATCTGGAAACACATAAATGACCATTTTATATGCTTTCAATCTTTCTTGGAACTTTTTTTAGAATGTTGAATGTCACTGAACTAAGATTTCTGTACTTGTAGTGTTAGATATTTTTTTTTTTAAATAAGTCGGGACTCATAAATCAATCAATCAATCAATATTTAGAATGTTTAGCTAATAAGTCATTCATTAATTTAATAAACCCAGTTAATAAACATCATCTAACTAACAATTTTAGAAGAGTTTTGTATAATAAAATACACTTATATGAGCCATTATAATAAAAAAACTAATATTTACTATATTTTTGATAATTTAAAATATTTCAGGCCATAATAAATGGATATTTATTAGCAATAAACTACATTAGTTTTTCCAAAGGAATAATACACAACAGACTTCATGCATCACAATTTTTTTTTTAATCTTACAATTTACAGCTGGTACCTTTTGCTATTCCTAATTATTTAACAGATGATCTAATAAGCCATAGATAAAGTTATGGCTGAAAAAAACAAAAAACAAAAAACTATCCAGGTCTATTACAACCATCTCAAATCTTCTGGTCACTGTGGCATTTATAGGTTTGTTTATGACTTTTACTTCCTGACAATGACCAGGCTAATATAACACAAAATGCAAATGTATTAGTTAAAATCATAATTACATACCGTAATTGGGCTGTAGACTTCTTTGAAATATTTCCCTATTACCCTTTCAATGGGAGCAGGAATTTTAGTTATATCACATTTCATTCTTGATTTTGGAAATTGTCGCAGCTGGCGCAACAATGTAAGCTGAACCTGAGGGCAAGGAGCTGGGAAAACAAAGACAAAGACCAGACGAAGAACAAAAGAGATGGGGATAGGAGGGACAAAGTGGATGATGTCCAAGCAATGCCGATTTTATTTAGTTTTACAAAGCTTTTTATAGTGCTCAATCAAACAAGGAGCGGTGACATCAACAAAGTTACATATTTTCCTTAATATCATGATTTCAATGCATACCCCGCATCATGCCCAAGTCCCATGACACTGGTTCTCTTTGTTCATCCTACACTATTTCACTAATTCTTTGAGGAGGTAAACAACAAGGGAGGTACCTCAAGCCCCTAGGTAAGATTAAGATCCCATAATGGTAAAACTGCCAACCCGACTACTGCTGCCTAAGTGCTTACTGACTCTAGCCTACCTGCCTGCCTATCATTGCTCACTGGGAGCTCAAATAAGCGGGTACCAGGAATTTCTCTCCTTAACTCTAACCTGCCCGGGCGCTAACGACCGAGCTAGTGAGTCCAGAAGCTACACCTCAGCTGTTGACACCACTAGGTTCTGGTATCCCCACAGGAAATATGTCCACTCTCTTTTTATCTTTGTCTATATTAGGCATTTATCAATTCTACTGGTCATATTGGAGAACCAGCACTTTATTTCATTGATTTTTCTCTATTGCTGTTCATAATTTCACTAATTTTCCTTCTGATCTTTATATCTTCTACTTTGGTTGTATTTTCTTCTTCTTTTTTTTCTTTTTCTTTTCTAATGTAAGCATTTAGGACTAGAAAGTTTTCTCACGGCATTGTGACAGCTTTATCTCACAAGTTTTCATTATAGTTTATTCAGCTCTAATGTATCTTGATTTCTTTAGAGACTTTAATGGGTTCATGGATTATTGTTTTGTTTTCTAGGGTTTGGAGTATTTTTGTTATCTTTCGTTACTGATATCTAGTTTGGTCTGTTTAAATTTGTTGGAGTTTTTATGATCCAAGATATAGTCTATTTTCCTGAATGTACTAAAAGCCCTCCTGAAAAGAAAAAAAAAAAAGTTCTGGGTATAACATTTTGTTCATCTTATTTAACATTGCTCTATTTGGTTTTTAATTTTACAACTTCAAAGGAATAATCCTTTCTCCTTATGTGTTTAGAACTTGCAAAGCCTTTATTGTAACACTGATTAAATGGTTAACTTCCATTAATGAACATTTTTTCCTGTCATTTTTAAGTTGTCTGCCTGTAAAATTATCATTGTTTAACTAATTAGTTGATGAGAGGTGTGGCAAATAAAAATATCAAAGTAATATTTCTATTTTTATAAAGTTTCATGCTATACTGATTTCACCCTTTATCACCTAGAATAGTAGTTGGAAAACTACAGTGTCAAGGTCATATTCATGGCACCGTTTCTGTAAATAAAGTTTTATTGAAATGTTGTTGCACATGAGTTTTAAGCAACACTTAGTAAAAAATAACTTCCAGACACAAAGAGATCTACTCAAAGGGCTTTCATGCATTCCAGATCTGGTAATCACTGATGTAACTTGATCTTTTCAGGTATATTTTTTTGAGGTTTTTCTTAGTGATTGTTGCAGGGATTAGAAAACTCACTGTAACATCATATTCTACATCAGATATACTAATTTGATTCCAATGAAACATAGTATTTTATGCTATTATTCACATGTGTACACACACTTGTAAATATACATATGTATATGTTCTATGTATGCTTTGGGACCTAATCATATAGAAATTGTACAAATGTACATATACATATACATATAGATGTGTAATACATAATTATGTGTACATAATGTGTACATAATTTCTCTATGAATACCCACTCATATCCACATACTTCCAGTGCCAGATGCTTTGTGACATACTCTTTAGAAAGAGACATGAAGAGGCACTTCTCCGTAGAAGATATACAAATGGCTAACAGACACATGAAAAAATGTTCAGCGTCACTAGCTATCAGGGAAATTCAAATCAAAACCACACTGAGATACCACCTTACACCAGTCAGAATGGCCAAAATTAACAAGACAGGAAACAACAAGTGTTGGAGAGGCTGCGGAGAAAGGGGAACC
>PITA01031410.1:0-15241 GCA_004023965.1 Spilogale gracilis
TTTTTTAAAGATTTTATTTATTTGACAGAGAGAAATACAGTCAGAGAGGGAACACAAGCAGGGGGGGTGAGAGAGGGAGAAGCAGGCTTCCCGCCGAGCAGGGAGCCCGATGTGGGGCTCGATCCCGGGTCTCCGGGACCATGACCTGAGCCGAAGGCAGTGGCTCAACCAACTGAGCCACCCAGGCGCCCCTATTTTTAGTGTTCTTTTCGTAGTGCCCTTTCCCTTGAATGCAGCCAAAATCAAAGCTTATATTCTTCATCTTGGATCTTAGATATACGTGTTTACAAATAATTTTACTGCCAAGAATCTGTGAAGTTGGCTTTTACTACGTTAGTTTCGTTTGATGTGGTTAACTTGACCCTTGAGTACCGAGTCTTCTAACTGTGAAATTCTCCGCTGAGTTGTCCCTGTTTACAGGGTGACACTGCCAGTGTGATAATGGAAGTGAGTCATGGTGACAGAGAGCTGCGGAGAAACAGCCTTCACGTCCCTTTGATTATAAGTGCCTTTGGCATTTGTTTCTACTTGGAGATTGCTTTTTACTAATGCTGTTTTGAAGGAAGACCCTCTCTCTTCTTTGGACAGGTCTGAGGGCAAATGACTAAGACACAAATTGAGGACCTGGGCAGCCTCCTGTCTATCTCCAGTGTTCCCGTGTGTAACGCATTTCTTAATAGTGTAAACTCCTATATATAGCACCTAAAATCAAACATGACACGAAGTAGTACCCTGATCGAATTCCAGGTGACGAAATAGTTCTATTAAAAATGTAATAGTTGGGGCGCCTGGGTGGCTCAGTTGGTTAGACGTAAAATGGTGCAGTTGCTACAGAAAACAGTATGGGAGTTTCTCAAAAAGTTAGATCTAGGGGCGCCTAGGTGGCTCATTCGTTGGGCGGCTGCCTTCGGCTCAGGTCATGATCCCGGATCCCTGGGATCGAGTCCCACATCAGGCTCCCTGCTCGGCGGGAAGCCTGCTTCTCCCTCTCTCTCTCCCCCTGCTTGTGTTCCTTCTCTGGCTGTGTTTCTTTCTGCCAAATAAATAAAATATTAAAAAAAAAAAAAAGAGTCTCTTATGGCTTGTCTCCCTCCCATGTTTAAGCATATATAGTTCAGTGACATTGAGTATACTCACACTGTTGTGCAGTCATCACCACTACTGTCTCTAGAACTTTTTCATCTCCGTGAACTGAAACTTTGTACCCATTAAATACTAACTTCCTATTCCCTGTTCTCCCACCCCCAGTCCCTGGCAAGCACCACTTTACTTCCTGTCTTAATGATATGACTTAAGAAAAGTAGAATCCTATAGTACTTGTCCTTTTGTACCCAGGAAAGTCCACAAGGGTCAGCCGTGTTCCAGCCCTTCTTAGAAGTTTCTTCCTTTGTAATTGCTGCAGAATATTCTGTGGCAAGTGTGCACCACGTATTGTTTATCCATTCACCTGCTGATGGACGCTTGGTTTGCTTCCACCTTTGGAATATTACTAATAATGCTGTTTGGAACATGAGTGTACAAGGTATCTGTTTGAATCCCTGCTTTGGGCTCTTTTGGCTCTATACCCAGTGGTGAAATTGCTGATCATATGGTAAATCTAAATCTAACTTTTTCTTTTTTAAGGTTTTATTTATTTATTTGACAGAGAGAGAGAGAGGGGAGACAGACGGACAGACAAACAGACAGTGAGGGCAGGAACCCAACCAGGAGGAATGAAGACGGAGAAGCAGGTTTCCCACTGAGCAGGGAGCCTGATATGGGACTCCCATCGCAGGACCCTGGGATCATGACCTGAGCCGAAGGCAGGCCCTTAACAACTGAACCACCCAGGCGCCTCTAGATCTAACTTTTTTTTTTTTTTTAGATTTTATTTCTTTATTTGACAGAGAGAAGCACAGCTAGAGAGGGAACATAAGTAGGGGGGTGAGAGAGGAAGAAGCAGGCTTCCCGATGAGCCGGGAGCCCGATGTGGGGCTCGATCCCAGGGATCCGGGATCATGACCTGAGCCGAAGGCAGCCGCCCAACGAATGAGCCACCCAGGTGCCCCTAGATCTAACTTTTTGAGAAACTCCCATACTGTTTTCTGTAGCAGCTGCACCATTTTACATTCCCATCAGCAAAG
Organism: Spilogale gracilis; assembly: GCA_004023965.1. Classification (NCBI taxonomy): domain Eukaryota; kingdom Metazoa; phylum Chordata; class Mammalia; order Carnivora; family Mephitidae; genus Spilogale; species Spilogale gracilis. The sequence continues at coordinate 2,124 of PITA01031410.1, forward strand.
CACAAGTAACATGAGTTCCAGCTCCCCCACATCCTTGCCAGTGCTGTCATGTTGTTTTTGTTTGTTTTTGTTCCCATTCTAACGGCTACTTGCAAATTTTATTTTAAATTATAATGTATCTAAATTTCAATTTATACACAAGAATATCGCTGTTAACATTAAGTAATTTTTAAAAGTAAGTAGCAAGTATGACCTTAGTTGAGCCTTTGATATGAACTGGCATGGAAGATGTTGGGGACACAGTTGTTACTATAGTACTTCTAAAAATTTTAAGTCTAACTGCATAGATTTATTTACCCCTCCCTCCCAAGTCACGGACAAGGTAATGCACAGCAGTGCATGGTGTAAGTTGGAACTATCAAGTTACTCTTGGATAGATTATGGAACTTATATATAGAGCAGGGGTCAGCAAAGTTTTTCTGTAAAGACAATAAATATTTTAAGCTTTGTTGGTTCTCAGGTCTTTATTTCGACTACTCAGGTCTGCTGTTGTAATACATAAAAGCTGCCATCGACGATATTGAAATGAACAAGCAGGGCTCTAAGAAAACTTTATGTATGTATACTGTAAGTTGAATTGCATGTAACTTACACCTGTTCCAAAGTGTTACTCATCTTTTGACTTGAAACCATTTCAAAAATATAAAAACATTCTTACCTTGTGGGCTATACAGAAGTAGAAGTGGGTGGACTGGGTGTGGACTGTGGGTGTGGTTTGTGGACCCATGGTACAGAGGGTTAGTGGCTATTAGAAGTGGTATGGAGCCCATGTGATACTTGGGTTATTTGTTGTGAAGTACTTTGGAATTAGCTTTTGGTCCTGGCAAAGGGCCAAGGGTGGAGGGAATCAGGCTTCTGGAAGGGGAGGAGTAGCAAGCTCAGAGTGGCAGATCCTAGCATCCCAGATGGCATGTGTGTCTTATATAACAAAGATTGAGTGATCCGAGTAACTTCAGGCACAGTGCTTGGCCCATCTTCGCCTTCCATAAGTGTTTGTGGGAATGTAGGATGAGGAAGGTTAAGGGAGGTCTGAAGGAAGGGGGCTGGGTGGCTGGTGGCTCCCCTATTAAGTGACCAGGCAGTTTAGGTGGACCTATCTTACAGAAGTGACTGGTCATTGCTTTTGTGTGTGTGTGTGTGTGTGTGTCCTCATAAGTCCTGAGGCAGCAGAAGCCTGGGCCAGAAGGACTCTGAAGTGACCAGGTGCCAGGCAGCGGGCTGGGGGCCCCACGGAGCTGCTGGGTGGGCGGTACTGTCCCTGTTTTATGGACACAGGCGCTGAGACTGAGGGTAGTTGGTAACTCTCGAAAGGTCACTCAGCTGGAAAACTCGTCGCTGGAATTTGAAAGTAATTTTACCTCTGCGATCCTAATGGTTGGCATGTTCCAGCGAGGAGATCTGTTTTTCAGATTTGGTTCTGTTGTTGATTTTCTGTGTGAGCTTAGGGAAATTATTCTTCGTTAAGGAAAAAAAATTGTTCCAGTTCAAGAGCAACATCTACCAAGCCTGCCTCACAGAGGTTGTTGTAGATGACTGAATTAGGGTATAGATAAGAGCTCTTTGAAAAATATGAAGTACTATCCAGAAGCAACATGCTTTTTTGAAGCGAGCCCCCCCTGCCCCCCAAAGGGCCCTATAGAGCCTCGTACCAGACCTGGGAACTGCATTCTTTGGAGAAACCCTTCAGCTCTCAGTGAATTTCCCTTTTTTTTTTTTTTTTTTTTTAATGCCTGTATTAAGTGGAGTAGGCGCTGAAAGAGAAGGGGCTGAAGTCAGAGTGGCATCGTAAGCATGAACCGATAGCAAAGCAGCAGACCCCCCACTCAGACCCCTCGTGGCTCCGAAGGTTGCTGGACAGCTACGGGTGTGCGTGTGATGGCCCAGTTATGAAAACGGAAGGAGAACTTTCAATTATGGCTGGGATGGTAATAGAGCATATTTTTATCTTTATTAAAGTATTAGCATGTAGAGAGGAAAGTGACAATACCTAGGTATTTCATTTTCTGCCAGTGAAGACTAAGTGAAGCATTATTTTATTACTATATTGAGGCCCTCTTTAAAATTACCAGAGTGCTCATGGTGTTTTCCAAAAAATGTGTATGTGTGAAAAGTGTATATATAACACATACATTTTAATTTTATAGGCTAATCTCTTATTTTGTCTGTAGGTCCTCATAACTAAATTGTGTTTTCAGGGATTTGTGGTAGATTTAGGGAGAGTCTTTATAAGGTCGGTGAGTAAGCATTATTATGATAAAGTTCCGTGTGGCCCAGTATAGACATATTAGAAATACTCTTAAAATAGTAATCATCTCAGGCCTCACTGTGGAGTGGAAGAAATAGCATGGAAGAATTTCACAGTACATTGCAGAGTTGTGACTGCTAATGACTTAATGCAGATTTTTAAGAGAAGTTAGGTGGTAAATGAGACATAATGTATTTTAAGATAAATTTGGTCTGAGAGATTTAACATGATGAAACAGTATAGGGTCCAGATCATTTTTATAATCAATGTTTTCAATATCACGCACAGTCAAGAAATTTTAAATATCATGCGCAGTCTTCCTGTGATATGCTGGTTGACTACTCAATGAAATGAATCAGATGTATTGTTTCTATTTTGTTTTGTTTGCTATTCTGTTGCGTTAAGAAAATTACCTAGTTAGGGGGCGCCTGGGTGGCTCAGTTGGTTAAGCGACTGCCTTCGGCTCAGGGGCCTGCTTCTCCCTCTCTCACTCCCGCTGCTTGTGTTCCCTCTCTCGCTTTGTTTCTCTCTGTCAAAATAAATAAATAAAATCTTAAAAAAAAAATTAGGGGCGCCTGGGTGGCTTAGTTGGTTAAGCGACTGCCTTCGGCTCAGGTCATGATCCCGGAGAACCGGGATCGAGCCCCACATTGGGCTCTCTGCTCGGCGGGAAGCCTGCTTCTCCCTCCCTCAGTCCCCCTGCTTGTGTTTCCTCTCTAGCTGTGTTTCTCTCTGTCAAATAAATAAAATCTTAAAAATAAATAAATAAATAAAAAATTACCTAGTTAGGATTGGTGAAGGGGGGAAGGGCTAACTAACTTTTTAAATTTATTTTTAATTTTTTTAGGTGAGGGTTGTAGGTTTCTGTTTGGTTTTGAACATCTTTTGTTTGTTACTATATTTTACTGGCTTGTTCATAAAATTTGTTGAGAGGGAGGTCACATATTAGAGCTGTAGCTTTTACTGTAGTCACTATCATCATCATCGTCATCACGAAAAAAAGAAGTGACTGTGTTCCTTTAGTCTGGCCAAGTTTATAACACATGCTTGTTGAAAATAACTATCGAGGGAAGCCTTAAATGAAATTTATCTGTTAGTTATTTGTATTATTTGGCCTTATCTTGGTAATTCTAGCCCATTAAGTAGGGCTAGAAAATTGTCTGATTGGTTATGAAATAAACGTACGAAAGTCAGCGGCTTTTCTGTGTAACAAAATATAATTTAAGAAAGGAGAAAGATTTCACTCACTAGTGCATCAAAAGTCCCAAAATAATTGAAAGCAAAGCCAGAAATGTGAAGAAAACAAAAAACATTACAGTGGACGTCATACAAGACTTGAAGAGGTTAAATCAGCTCATTAAATTTATAATGTAATGCAAATAAAAATCCCAGTGATTTTTATTCTGAGCGGGGAGAGTGATTTGTGACAGTGATTTTAAAGAACATCTGGAAGAAGAAACAGGCAAGAGTAGCCAAGAACCTTTTGAAAACTGAAGATGAGTTTGGGGAAGGATTGGTTTTATACTATCAACTATTTATAGATCTATACAAGAATTTTAAAGAGTAATCTGAGCCCCAGAATAGATAGAAATAGCAGTAGATCTGAAAAGAAAGCCAACCACCTGACCCAGCTGTGCTTAAGATTTTAATATATAGGCAAAGGCTTTGTGTATGAATCAGGATTTTTTTTTTTAAGCGCAAGAGAAAATCAGTCATCTTGGTTAAACAAAAAACAAAGGCATTTATTTTGTCCAGTACCTGGAGTACCCTTGGGGTGATAGTCTCTTCTGTGACTCCAGAGGAAGCTCAAATGCGCTCTCTCTCCTGACCTCTTCTTTCCCAGGGTTGGCTCCGCTTTCTCCTTTTGCTGGTGGGCTCCTTTCTGCATCTAGAGGAAAAGGAGGCGTGATTGTTGATACTTCCAGGCTTCTATTTTTACAGCCTAAGGTCAAAGAAGAAAAAAATGATCTTCCTTGTGTCAATATGTAAAGTCTTAAAGAAGGATACCAGGTGGGCTGCTGGGGTCCTGAGCCCATCCCTGGGCCATGACCATGACCATGAGATGCAGCACTAACACGGTCACCCATGGCTGCCGTGCAAGCCCACCAGAGTCCCATGGAACAGTCGAAGAGGAATTGTTCCCAAGGAGGTGGGGGAAGGCCAGGAGGTGGTGTAATTACTGCAGGAAGGTGGGGGCAGACCACTGGGCAGACTGGACTGGCCGATGCACACTCAGTCATTAAGAACAGGATAGAGGATTCCATAAAGGGTGCTGGACATTTGGTTAACTATTGCAAACAGAAAGTTACATCCTTGCCTTTCGTGGTGTTCACTTAAATTCCAAATGAGTAAATGATCGCTAAACAAGAAAAAGAAAAGAATTAACTAGAAGGAATATCAGATTTTTTTTTTTTTTGTAATAGACTTCATTTTTTGAGCAGTTTTAGGTTCACAGCAAACTTGAGTGGAAAGTATAGAGATTGCTTCTGATACCCCACCAATGTGCAGTTTGTTTACTCTTAATGAATCTGAAATTCATTACTCTTAATGAATACCATTAGTGAATCGTCATCACCTAAGTCCATGGTTTTTACATTAGCACTCTTGGTGTTCTACATTTTATGGGGTTAGATAAATGTATAATGACATGTATCCACCATTTTAATATCATACAGAATAGTTTCACTGTCCTAAAGAGCTTTTGTGCTCTGCCTGTTCATCCCTTCCTCTCCCTGGCCTTTGGCAACCACTGATCCTCTTACCATCTCAATAGTTTTGGCTTTTCTAGAATGTCATGTACTTGGAATCATACACAGCATTTAGCCTTTTCAGATTGCCTTCTTTCACTTGGTAATATGCATGGAAGGTCTCTCCATGTCTTTTTATGGCTTTGGTAGCTCATCTCTTTTTAATGCTGAACAATATTCACCATCTGGATGACCATAGTTTGTTTATCTGGTTATCTACTGAAGGACATCTTGGTTGCTTCCAAGTTTTGACGACTGCGAATGAAGTGGCTGTAAACATCTGTATATAGGTTTTTGTGTGAAGTTTTCAGCTCCTTTGGGTAAATACCGAGGAACACGGTTGCTGAGGAGCACGGTTGCTGGATCTTAATGGTAAGAGTATGTTTAGTTTTGTAAGAAACTGCTAAACCGCCTTCTAGAGTGGCTGCACCATTTTGCATTCCCAGCAGGAAGAATGAGAGTTCCTGTTGCTCCACACACCCAGCAGCACTTGATGGTGTCAGGGTTCTGGATATTGGCTGTTCTCATAGGTGCATAGTGGTATCTTCTTGTTTTAATTTGCATTTCCCTGATGATGATATAAGTTGAGTGTCTTTTCATATGGTCATGTGGCATCTGTGTCTTGTTTTTGGCTAGGTGTATGTTCAGATCTTTTCCTCATTTTTAAATTGGGTTGCTTGTTTTCTTATTGTCGAGTTGTAAGAGTTCTTTGTACTGTGTATTTTGGGTTCCAGTCCTTTATCACATTATGTGTTTTGCAAATACTTTCTCCTAGTCCTTGCCTTGTCTTCTCATTTTCCTGATAGACAGATATTTTTCTAATCTCAGGGTAAAAAAAAGTCTTTTGAGACCTAGAAAAGCGAGGACTTAAAAGCAGAGAGTGTAGGCTGATGGCCTCTCGGCTGGGACAGACCTACCCACACGCTCTGTTTCACCTACACTGTTCTGTCTCGTTTAATTTATCTTTTGAAAATGGTGCTAGCATTTTAAAATAGAAAATTTACTTACAAGGCTAGATTTCTGGTTTATCTTGAAAGAATGGGAAGTGTTGGCAACACCGGAGTCAGATTCCTATGTGGCAATGACCGGACAGCATTCAGGGGCAGCCACTTCCTTTAGATGGGGTGTGGGGCTGTTGGGTACTGGCCCCTCTGCCACGCCCCATGCATCCCCACAGTGAAGCGACCTGTGAGCTGCCCTTTCTTGGTAGAGTCACATTCATTTACCTTAGCTGTCTGTTCCTTTTAGGCAAAGATTCCAAAGTACAAATCCATCCAAATAAAAAAAAGAATTTATGCACATTGAAAGAACTTCACCAAATGGAAAAACTAATGGGAAAGTGCATCTGCTGTCCGTGGCAAAAGGTTTTAATAGCCATAATACAGAAAGAATGCTGATGAACCAGGAAGAAAATAAACACAACACAAAAAATGAGAGTAAACATTAAAAAAGAAAGAAAGAGGTTAATTCCCAGTGGGCCATAAGCTTCCTGATGACAGGGACCATGTCTGCCTTGTGCAGTGTGGTGTCCTAGGGTCCCACTTAGTGCCTCACAAGTATTTTCTAATAATAATGAATGATAGATGATACTTATTGAGGGTTACCATGTGCTTAGTAAGCAGTAAATCTCTCCTATACTCTTGTTTAATCCCTGCAGAAGCCCTCCAAGGCTAGTACTATGATCCTCATTGCACAGGTGGGAAACGGGCCTGAAGAGGTGAATCTCCCCCTCAGGCAGATGCAGCACGTCTTGCTGAGCTTCCGATTCCAGCTCATGCTCTTTATGTTATATTTATGTATGGCATTATATATGTTTATAGTATATATTATTATATATTTATATTATTTATTATATCTAATATATATTATGTGTACTTATATATATTCATATACTAATTCCATCCAATAGCTTACTGAAATGAGTTGAAAAAGAAAGAATACAAATGTCCGGGGGCACCTGGGTGGCTCAGTTTGTTAAGCGACTGCCTTCGGCTCAGGTCATGATCCCGGAGACCCGGGATCGAGTCCCACATCGGGCTCCTTGCTCGGCGGGAAGCCTGCTTCTCCCTCTCTCACTCCCCCTTGCTTCTGTTCCCTCTCTCGCTGTGTTTCTCTCTGTCAAATAAATAAAATCTTTAAAAAAAAAAAAAAGAAAGAATACAAATGTCCAGTAAACGTGGAGAAAATTTCTAACCATGTTAGGAATCAAAGAATAAAAATAAAATAACCTCCCGTTGGTGTGGAGGTTGGGACACGGTCTTCATGTATTTCTGTGGGAGGCCATGTCCACATCCTTTCCGGTGGAGGGCATTTTGGGAATTCTGTTTCAAAAATATTACCTGTCCGTAACTTTTCACTAAAGGATTCCACTAATAAGAATTTATTCTAAGAGGAAAACTTAGAGTTGATTACAGATTTTTGTGCAAAGGTAGTGTTTATCACACTAATTATAGTATTGAAACATTGGGAGCAACTGGAATGCCCCAAAATAAAGGATTGGTAGAATAAATTGTGGTAGATTCATGTACTGGAATAATACATAATCGTTGAAAACTCCTTTTTTATAGTATCAGATGACCACTAGATAGCTAGTGTGTGTGTCCCCCGACGCTGAAACGCTGCATGCAGGTGTTGGGCAGCGTGTGTCTGGCACATACACACCCCCGGGCGTGTCTGCTGCTGTGAAATGGGGGTGCAGTTGTGGGTGATTTTTCTAGTTTTCTTTTCCCCCGTGCGCTTTTCCAAACATCTGTACGTTTCCCTATTTCTTTTCTTTTTTTTTTAAGGTTTTATTTATTTGAAAGAAAAAAAGATTTTATTTATTTGACAGAGAGAGACCACAAGTAGGCAGACAGGCAGGCAGAGAGAGAGAGGAGGAAGCAGGCTCCCTGCCGAGCAGAGAGCCCGATGTGGGCCTCGATCCCAGGACCCTGAGATCATGACCTGAGCCGAAGGCAGAAGCTTCAACCCACTGAGCCACCCAGGTGCCCATATATTTCCCTGTTTCTTTCAGAGTTTATGATGATGTTAATTCTGAAAGAATATAGGGCCTCATAAAGTCACCCAAGGTGGACAAACATGTATTTTGTGTGTGTGTAAAATTCTTTGTGAATCGATTTATTTTCCTTTCTTTCACTTCAGCTTTAAAAGTACTATAAGCAGGGGCACCTTAATCAGTCGTAATCCCAGGCTCAGGCCATAGTCCCAGGGTCCTGAGATGGAGCCCCACACTGGGTTCCCTGCTCAGCCGAAATCTGCTTTTCCCTCTCTCTGCCTCCCCCCCTGCTCCCCCAGTTCATGCTCTCTCTCATGCTTGCTTTCTCCCAAATAAATAAAATCTATTAAAAAAAATAAAAGTTCTAGAAACAATACCAGCACTTACCCAAAAGATCTCAACAGTACAGGAGAAAAGCAGTAGATCATGAAAGCCTTTCTCCAAGTAAGTCTAGTTCCCAGTTCCATTACTCAAGGTAAGTGTGATCAGTAGTAAAATATTTTAAGTACACAGCGGGAGTTTACTGTATTTAGTGTAAATTATTTATTAAGTAAAAGTCCCCTCTAATATGTTTTGGATGTCTGGATTTTCATGAGTAGTGGTCCTTGAAAGTCAGGTACCCTGGTGTTGGTTCTGTGCCTCTTTTATCAGAACCCCAACATGGGAAGAAGACATTCCAGGTGCTTGTATATTTATAGAGCAATGTCTGTTCTTTTTTTTTTTTTTAAAGATTTTATTTATTTATTTGACAGAAGAAACACAGCGAGAGAGGGAACACAAGCAGGGGGAGTGAGAGAGGGGAAGCAGGCTTCTTGCTGAGCAGGGAACCTGATGTGGGGCTCCATCCCAGGTCTCTGGGATCATGACCTGAGCTGAAGGCAGGTGCTTAACCAACTGAGCCACCCAGGCGCCCTGCAATGTCTGTTCTTAAACACCAGCCTCTCCACCAAAGATAGACACGTAAATGAATAAATAAATAAATAAAATTTCGGTGGTAGAGTTGTATGGGTTAAACACATCCCCATTTTGTTGTTCTACTTGTGTAGAGTGAACTATTTTTATTGGCATTTGGACCTTTTTGATAAGGAAGGATTCAGCCTCATTTTTTTGTTTTTTTCCACTTGGCAAATATTTGAGGACCTCCTCTTTGAGGAGTGAACTTCATAACTAAACCTTTATTTCAAGATACTGGATCTCATTTGGGGAACGCCGTCAACTGTTCTTTGAGCTTCCCAGCGTTATCCTGATTTTCTTAGATGTACTTAGTCAGGGAGGAGTTCAGAATTTTTGCTGGAAGAGGAAAGAATTCATGGCTAGAATTAGATAAAGCAGTTTCTTTCCTCTTTTCTCTCTTCTGCTTTTCCTTATAATTGCTTGAAAGTTGTGTCTGGGTTGGGTGTCTTGGGGAAAGAAGTCAGATGGTTTGCATTATCTCTCTTCAGAGCAGTGAGGGGCAAAGGGACAGAGGAAATCAAATGAAAAAGCCATCCTTCTGAAACACTGGCCTCATCAAGCAGTGGCCCACAAGCTGAGAGCAACTGACAATGGCACTGAAAAGGGATGTTCTCATTTCTAGGAAAGTAGGTGTGACCACCTCCGAAAAGAAGAAAATGAAAACTTTATGATCCAGGACACCGAAACAGGATCCATTCTCTGTACTTTTACCCTGGTGTCCTGCCCAAGGAGGGGTTGACATAGCAAACCGAACATTCCTTAACTATGAATAACAGTTTTAAATGCCTACAAAGTTTGCAGGAGATTGTAGACTATTTTTCCTTTTAATTTTTGTGGCATATTTTCTCTCTACTTTTAAATCTTAGGATACAGTAAGAATTATTTGGGGTGTGAGTGTGTTTCTTGTCTACAAATAGAAGAGATAGAGGGCTTTCTCCTTTAGCTTTGATACTGGTGATCTTCCTAATCTAGTTATGGCTTTTTTTTTTCAAGTGACCTTGCTGTATCTTTATCAGTACTGTAGAAAATTATATACGTGGTACAGACCTTAAAATATAAAGGTAATAAGGGATTCCACTTTGGAAATACTTCTCAACCTTAGCTTTTTTTTTTTTTTTTTTTTTAATTACATGCTAACTGTGGATATTTTCTTAACAGCCATATCTGAGCTCATTTTAAGGCATGACATCAACCTTTTGTCCCCCTGGGCATGGGCGTGGATAGAGGGACACTACCTGTGATCCGAGGGCCCCTTCGTAAAAAAGCACTTCTGGGCTGCATCTTGGATCTGGGCACACAGCTAAATCCGGGAGAGCTGAGTCTGAGTGGGGAGGCAGGCCCAGAGTGGTTCTGGAGCACTGAGGAGGGTCTGACGGAATTCTGCGTCTGGGAAGTTTACCGGGGAAGTGATATTTGAGCCCTCAAAGTCTCAGTGAGAAGGTATTCCAGGCACACAACAGGCCTGTCTGTGCGGGAGTAGGGTTCTGATGGCTATACTGGGGAGAAGAGCCTAAGAAGGTAAGGAGTGCCCTGATAAGGAGTGACACAAGTCCATTGAAGAGATGGAAGATGGCTTAGAGAATGGAGAGGCTAGGGGCAGGGAGCCCAGTGTAGAGGCCACTTCAGTGTCCTACTGAGAGGGAGAGGGGAGAGAGGGAGGAAGGACTGGAGCTCTAAGGCAGGATATGGTCTGATTTCGAAGGTTTTTTTGTTTTTGGTTTGTTTTTAAAGGTTTTATTTACTTATTTGAGATGGAGTGAGAATGAGAGCACGAGCTGGGAGGGGGGGAGTGGCAGAGGGAGAGGGAGAAGCAGACTCCCTGCTGAGCCGAACCTGGGACTCGATCCCAGGACCCTAGCATCATGACCTGAGCCAAAGGTAGACGCTTAACCGACTGAGCCACCCAGGCATCCTGGGAAGTTTTTTGGTTTTTTATTTTTGTCTGTGGAGAGACACGGTATGGAGACCTGTTAGCTCCAGAGGATGAGGAAGAAGGATGAACCAGGGAAGACTGAAAATTCCATTAGGGAAACAGTAATTCAGGGAGGGAAACACAAGGAGAAGGTATAGGTTTTGGAGAAAGATAAGGAATTTAGTTTTGGGTTTATTGATTTTGAAGTGATAGCTAGGTAGGAGTGTCTGGCTGGCAGCTGAAAATATAAGAGCGTGTGTGTGTGTGTGTGTGTGTGTGTGTGTGTGTGTGTGAATTTCTCTGTAAACGTTGAATTCTAGACCCTCCTGAAGATGTCGTTCAGAGGGTGGAAATCCTCCAGCACCTCAGACCTCAATCCAGTCCCCAGGGGAAACTACTGTCAGCAGTGTTTACGTATTCTTCCAGAAATTTGTCTTGCACATGCACAGACATCTAAGTCTATAAATCGCTGGAAAGGGTGAGCCAGACGCCACCAGAAACTCCGTACATACACAGTGTCAGGCACGCAGCAACGTCCCAAATGTCATGTCGTGTGTCTGTTGCTGTGTGCATGGGTTTGGGGTCCCTCTGTGTCCCCAGGGGTCGCTGCTGCTCACAGGCTGACCCCTGAGTTCCTTCTGCAGGTGCTCAGATTCTCCAATGGCCGGGCATGTAACTTTTCTACGCGTTAGGCTGGATACTTGCATCTTTTTTGCCTCTAAATGCTAATTTTCTTCAGTGAGTATTCACTGTCATTATAAAGATCTTGTTATAAAAATATACAAAGATGGGACACCTGTCTGGCTGACGTAGTCAGTGGAGCATGATCTCAGGGTTGTGAGTTCAAGCCCCACACTGGCTGTACAGCTTACTTAAAAAAAAAGGTTCATTAACAGTGGTAGTTAGCACATATGAGTTTTTTTTTTTAAGTTTTATTTATTTGAGAGAGAGAGACTACAACTGAGAGGGACAGAGGGAGAGGGACAGAGCATATCAAGCTGACTCCCCGCTGAGTGCAGAGCCTGATGTGGGCCTTGATCTCATGACCCTGAGATCAGGAACTGAGCCGAAGCCAAGAGTCAGATGTTCAACTGAGGGCATCACCCAGGCACCCTTAATGTGGATACATTTTTAAAAGGTGGACTATTTAAATACATCCTTTTTTTTTTCAAAGATTTTATTTGACAGAGAGAAACACAGCCAGAGAGGGAACACAAGCAGGGGGAGTGAGAGAGGGAGAAGCAGGCTTCCCGCCGAGCAGGGAGCCTGATGTGGGGCTCGATCCTGGGTCTCTGGAACCATGACCCGAGCTGAAGGCAGTCACCCAACCAACTGAGCCACCCAGGCGCCCCTAAATGTATCCATTTTTAAAAAAAAGATTGATTTATTGGGGCACCTGGATGGCTCAGTTGGTTAAGCATCTCTTCTACTCAGGTCATGATCCTGGAGTCCTGGGATTGAGCCCCATTTTAGGCTCCCTCCTCAGTGCGGAGCCTGCTTCTCCCTCTTCCTCCTGCTTGTACTCTCTTGATCTCTCTCAAAATCTTAAAAAGAATAATAAATAAAAGATTATTAGAGAAAGAGAGAGTACAGTGGGGAGGGACAGAGTGAGGAGAGAGAATCTCAAGCAGACTCCTCACTGAGCATGGAGACTGATCTGGTGCTCCATCTTAGGACTCTGAGATCACAACCTGAGTTGAAATCAAGAGTCAAATGCTCAACTGATTATGTCACCAAGAGGTCCTTACATGTATACAGTTTTGAAAAGTGAATCCCGACTCACCTCTGATTCACTTAGCGGGTTTAGGAACGATAAATAATATGGTGTATAGACTCTGTTTTATGGGTTGGAGGTGGGGAGAAATACATACACAACACACACTTCTAGGAGGGAAAATATAAAGAAAACGACAAATGGCCTGTAATCTTCTTATATAGATAATAACCCCTTTAGAAAAGCAGACAAACAAATACACACTGATAGCTTAAAAGAATTCTGTACTTTTCCAGTCCTACTGGACCTGTCCAGCACCTCCAGAAGTTTCCTTGTGTCCCCCTCCCCTACTTCCTTCTTTTTAATGGATTATTGGCTATAATTTAAGGGAAGGTCAGTGAATGCTGCTCTGATTATTTAATTGGACTCCATTGATGGATACTGAGGCTGTTTCTCATTTTTTTAGTATTCCGAATAATGCTGTGGTGAATATCGTCATTCCCTCAATACTTCTGAAGGATAAAAAGAAAGGGACTTGGGGCGCCTGGGTG